>JAMKCH010085871.1:0-62760 GCA_023653785.1 Ophioderma brevispina
CCAAATGGTTGATATTGACTGGCAAGAATTTCTGACGAAATCCATTCGCCAACTTTCGCGCACCCATATGTTACCCATCTTACCGTCGTCAATTGACTAAAACTACGATATACTCAAATAGCTTTTTTCCTTGGACGACCCGACGCGGCATTGGAACAACTTGCCTCACCATTTACCATGTTCACCATTTACCATGTTTACCAATCTAAATGCTTTCAAAGAGGAGCGTGTTGATTTTGTTAATGATAATGGAAACTCAATTCACAACCCACTAACCAGATCAAACTGTAGCGTGATGCAGGAACCTGCTTTGTTGGAGTATAAATTATCCAGATCCAAATCCAGACCATGCTTCACACACGGTACAGAGAGAGAGAGAGCACTGCTTGAAATTAAGAATGGCATTTTGTGTGCTTTGGATCAAAGGCGAGTTATTTTGTTATATACTTCTAGACCCGGGTGCAGCTTTTGACAAAGTAGATTATACCATCCTCATTTACCGGCTTCCTGACATGGCATGACACCTTAGTAGTTTTCCTCTTATCTTCAAAAGTCATCAAAACCGCATTATTGTATCATTGTGTTATTCTAATGAACATTTTATGGATTAACGACTATCACAGGGTTCAGTCATATGGCCTATGGGGTATCCCTCATAACCTACTCATCCCGTTTGGTTAAGGTGTTGTCATCATCAAGTTAATTACTAGTGTGCCGATGATACTCAACTTTATGTGAATCTAAATGTGCCTTTAATAAAACGCCTTCAGTATAGGTTTTTTCTTTAAAATATACGGTACCTCAAGAGTCATAACTTGTCTAGATTTTACCTAACTGCTAATAAGTAATATTAGTAAATACCTCATGTTGTTCCCTGGCGGCTTTATTATCTGATGGCCCAATTGTCGCATTCTTACTACTCTCATCTGCCCTGACATCACGCGGTACGACGTGCTGTTCTTTCTTTATGTCAGGTGAGACCATCAATGCGTCTTTTGCTTCCCAAGGTAACGCAGGAGCTTGTCGATGTCTACTACCCAATGGCTTCAAGTTAACTTCAGCTACAAAACAAACAAAAAAAGCAAATTATTAATATCAACTTGTCGAAATTAATGATACATTAAATGGCTGATAAGCTATTAATAAATATGGTAACAACAAAACCACCAACAACAACAAAATTGCACACCCGAAGAGATGCGTATTGAATGGTACCAATTATTTCAATCAGAAAGTCACTCTAAGAACATTTCGTTCTTTTGGCGACCCATCATGAAATATTTGAAACGTTCTGATAGTTCAAAAGAAGTTCGTTTCAAAGAATCATCGTTTCTTTATTTCAAAATTTCGTTTGATTCCCCCACCCCTGAAAACCACTTTTCCGGTGATTATTTGTACCAAAACTCTGGTCACTGATGGGGGTACATCAACACGAACACATAACAGGAAAAAAATTAAAATCAATTGTACCGATTTAAAAAACTATTATTACTACTACTACTACTACTCTTCGGAGGTGCTCCTACATAATAGGAGGAATTTCCAATAACAACAATGGCGGTCCAAAAACCGATTTTACAAGGCGCACCCAATTCTCCGCCAAAAATTAAAAAACACTTTCCGAAGGACCTTTTGTATAAAATTTTTGCTCCATAATAAACCTGAAATACATTACAATTGCTGAAATAAAAATTGAAAAAAAGTTACCCATTACGATTTTAAGGGGCAAAACAAATTTGGAATAGCGCCACCCAATGCTTAATTATGCTATTTATCATAAAGGCCATGGCCGATTTTATTTTTTTTCCATCAAATATGCCAACTGATTTTAGGCAATCACATTTTGGGCACATAATTTACCGTTAAAAAAATGGCGCACAAAAAACAAAATGTTTTGGGTCCATGTGGGACCCCCCCACCCTATACACGAAATTGAATGTGAGCGATCATTGCGTATTACAATAGCCAATTACTGTCAATATTTTCAGGTAACCGTAAATAAACCATACTTTAGCTTGTAACGTCATAATGGAAAAGAATTGCGCCAAAACTTTTTGAGACAAAATGAGAAAATAAAGCTTTCTAAGGCAAAAAAAAAGTTTGTATCAAATGAAGGTTCAAATGTAAATGCGAAATGCTCTTTTTTTAGGAAAATGGCTAATGCGAAATGTGGGATTTTTTTATTGCATGTTTTGACCCACTTTTCATTTTTTCGCCGCTTTTCTGAATACCCCCCCCCCCAAAATAAAAAAATTGCAAAACTTAAAACTCTAATAATGTGCTGAAAGACCAATTTTGAAACCAAATGCGCGTGGGCTTCTGAGCAAACTGTTTTTTTTTCTGGGGGGGGGGGGGGGGGGGGGCCTAATGAAACCAAAAATCGTCGGGTTTTATGGAGTGAGTCCCCGACTCACTATTTTGAGTAAGGTCGCTGAGTCGATACGCCACTTATAGGCCGATTATGATTTAATTAATGTAAAAATGTCTCCCCCGCAATTTGTCTCGTTCGGCCATGACGTGAGTCCGAATGAAATGAACAACTTGGCATGACATCCCCATGTGAAAGTACATAAAAGTAACGCTAGAAACATCTTTTAGGGATAATTATACAAACACCTCAAAAAAAAAAAAAAAAAAAAAAAAAAAAAAAAAAAAAAAAAAAAAAAAAAAAAAAAAAAAAAAAAAAAAAAAAAAAAAAAAAAAAAAAAAAAAAAAAAAAAAAAAAAAAAAAAAAAAAAAAAAAAAAAAACAAAAAAAAAAAAAAAAAAATAAAACAATATTGGCATAGACATTGGTGCAATTCGGAAGACGTATATATCTCCAAATAAAGTAGGTGGCATTCTTGCTGAAAGAAACAGAAATTTATATTTTTACCTTGAAACACTTCATTGGTAGAAAGGTAATACGGCCGCGTAAACAATCCAACATAAGAAATGCCAGTGGGCAAATACTACGAACTAACCGCATGTCAGCTTCATATGGCGTCTTCAAATTTGATCGAGTTTCTGAAGTAATCTGAAAATGGCCAGAGAAAGGAACCAAGAAATTTATTAAAATAAAAACACGGACATGGTCTCTCACCCAATGGACCCATAATAACACCCTCCCAATGCCCGGACGGTGCAGTTGTTTAGCTGTACACAATCTATCCGGGGGGGGGGGGGGCTCGCATATGAAAAGGATATGGGTGTAAGGCCTCGCCCTTCCAAACCCAAAGGCATTCGGTGACAGGAGGACTGAAAAACTAGGGGGTCTTAGGTAAGAGACAGCAAATTGCCCACAAAATAGGGGTTTTTCGGGTGACACGAGGCTGAAACGTAGGGTCTAACAGCCTTACATTTGCGTCACTTCCAAGATGGGAGAGCCCCCCTGCTATTGTCGAGGTCTCTAAACCGTAACAAAGTCAGTGAAAAGGTGTAACTTCCGCAAGGCAGACTGGGGAAGTTTAAAGACACCTGGATGACTCAGAAGTGCCCAACCTCCCGACACCAACCTCCTCCAACCTGGATAACTCCTACACAGCATTGTGTAAACTCTTTATTAATATAGCAAGAAGAATCCCACGTGGCTGTCGTTGCAGTTATATCCGCATCCTGGGGATTAGGATGTGATACTCTTTACAAATGATTTCCTGAATTCCTGAACCCGGGAAGAAGCGTCATCCAAAGCTTCAGATCTGACAAACTGCTTGGACAGGAAACGCCATGAGCGCTGGGAGGAGACGGTCAAGGAAACGCCTTCGACTTCACTCCAGCAGGAAGCCTGGAAGACTATAACACCTCACCGGCAGAATGTCCACACCATCGAAAAGTCCAGTGACTGCCAACTTAATTGCTGAACAACTCCTTAATGGACGAATTCCCGAACATTGTATAAGGATCACACTCGCTCTGTTAAAAAGAGATCACCAAACTTCGTCGATCCTTCGGGGTGGACGGTCCACTTTCCAACATCCTTCTCACTAGATGAGCTTACCTCTTTCTATCATCCAACCTAAAGAGTGGAAAAGGCCCAGGGGCCTGATAACATACCGCGGAGTTCCTGATGCAATGCGGCTCCGATGTCTTGAATGGCTCCATGAGTTCTACACTGTTGGCCTTACCACCAGTCCTTACCCCTTAACCACTTGACATGACAATTTGACATAGATAACTGAATTGCTCAATTTCATAAAAATCAAAATTTTGCAGCAATTTAGTTTTTTCCTGTTTTTATCAAATAAAAAACAAGAACGCCAAGAAAAAGTTATCATATGTGTGAATTAATCCATACACGACTTCACTTAATTGTGTTGACTGATTGTATGGGGCTGTGTTTGTAAATTGTATCATTTGTAATGTTATTGTAAACTAGTATTCTTTGTATTTGAGTTAGTGTATTACCGCCTACTGAAGTAAACAGTAAAACATATGTCAACAAAACGTGCTACTGTAGATACATAATTATAGTAGTTTCCAAAATATGGAGCCTCATTATAAGTTGTAGGTCTGTCCTGTTCACCTGAGAGGTAAGAGGATTATTTTAAGACGCCACAGGTAAGTTTTTATGACTCATACAATATATAGTAATGAATCTTTTAAATAAATGTTGACCTAAACTACATTATTTACATCTAAGATAGATGGATATTTCAAATCAAGTATCAGGAGCAACACCATCATTTATTTCAGTAAACGTTGTTATTTGCATAACTTACCTTTGACACGGCAAAATACCATTCGTTACCACAGCATTGGAGAAATAAGGTAATTTCTTATATCGATGCACACATAACACACCTAAGGTTTTTATTTGGTCATGAAAAAATGGGCCACCCTTGTATTAAGAACAACGCGCCACCCCAAATTCTCCCGCCAACAAATGAAAAAACACCAAATTTGATCAAATTTGTGATAATTTTTGGTATAAAATTTTGCCTCATAATAGAAACAAAATACCTGTTACATTGCTGAATAAAAATTGAAAAAAAGTTACTCCTACGATTTAAAGGGGCAAAACAATTTGGAATAGCGGCCACCAAAATGCTTATTTCTATTACAGCATAATAAGGCCCTGGCCATTTTATTTTTTTTCCAATCAAAATAATGCGCAAACTGATTATTATGATATCACATTTTGGGCAAAATAATTTTACCGTTAAAAAAATGCGCAACAAAAACAAAATGTTTGGTCCATGTGACCCCCCCCACCCTTATACACTAAAGTGCAAATGTGAGCGAATAAATTGCTATTACAATACCACAATTACTGTTCAATTATTTCGGTAAGCGCAAACAAACGATGACTTTTTAGCTTGTAACGGCATAATGGAAAAGAATTGCGGCGCCAACACATTTGGCAAGACAAAATGACTGAAAATAAAGCTTTCTAGGCAAAAAAAAAGTTTGTCCCAGAAGGAATGTACAATGTAAATGCGAAATGCTTTTGTTAGGAATAATGCTAACTAAAAATGTGGATTTTTTTTTATTTGCATTTTGACCCTTGACCCACT
The DNA here is from genome assembly GCA_023653785.1 of Ophioderma brevispina. Taxonomy (NCBI): domain Eukaryota; kingdom Metazoa; phylum Echinodermata; class Ophiuroidea; order Amphilepidida; family Ophiodermatidae; genus Ophioderma; species Ophioderma brevispina. The sequence continues at coordinate 5,492 of JAMKCH010085871.1, forward strand.
TTTCATTTTTTCGGCCGCTTTTCTGAAAATACCCCCCCCCCGCCCCCCCCCCAAAATAAAAAGTAGCAAAAACCTTAATAAAACCTAATCATTGTGCGCTGAAACCAATTTTAAAACAAAATTGCGCGGGGCTTCCGGAGACAACTTGTTTTTTTTCTTGGCTAATGATAGCCACAATCTCGATCTCGTGTTTTATGTAGTTGAGTCCCCGGACCTCACTATTTTGAAAAAGGTCGCTGGTCGATACGCCAACTTATAGGCCTATTATATTTTTATTCCATGTAAATGTGCTCGGCAATTTTTGTATCGTATCGGCCATGACGTGAAGTCCTAATGAAATGAAACACTTGGAAGACTCCCCATGTGAAAGTACTATAAAAGTAACGCTAGAAACATCTGTTAGGGATAATTAGACAAACAAACATCTAAAACAATTTTGCATAGACCTTTGGGTTGGCAATTCAATGAACGCCGTCCTAGATCTCCCACACTACAAAGTAAGGTTGGCAATTCTTTTGCTGAAGAAACAGAAAATCTTGAAATTTTTACCCCTTGAAACTCATTGGAAAAGGTATAACGTCCGGCGTAAACAATCCAACATAATAAATGGCCATGTGCAAATACCTACAGAATAAACCCCGCCATGGTCAGCTCATAATGCGTCCTTGCAAATTTGAATCGCCGTTGTCTGAAGTAATCCTAAAATGGCAAGAAAGGACCCAAAGAATTATTAAATAAAAACACGGACATGGTCTCTCTCTTCCCAACTCCAATGGACCCATATAACACCTCACCAATGCCCTGAACGGTGGTCAGTGTCTGTCTGTACATCATATAATCCTCCGGGGGGGGGGGGGGCTCGCATATGAAAAGGATATGGTGTAAGGCTTCGCCCTTCCAAACCCAAGCATTCGGTGACACGAGGACATGAAAAAATATGGGGTCTTGAGTAAGAGACATCCAAATTGCCACAAAATAGTGGTTTCCGGGTGACAACGATGCTGAAAAAAAGGGTCTAACAGCTTATACCTTTGCGTCACTTCCAAGATGGGAGAGCCCCCCCGGATTATGAGTCTCTAAACCTGTACAAAGTCAGTGAAAAGGTGTAACTTCCGCAAGTCAGACTGGGGACCAGTTTAAGAACCTGGAGGACTCAGAAGTGCCCAACCTCTCCCGACAAACACCAACCTCCTCCAACCTGGAACAACTCCTACAAACTCGAACACACATTGTGTAAACCTTTATTTAATAAGCAAAGAAGGACCATCCCACGTGGCTGTCCGTTGCATATAGATCCCATCCTGGAATGAGAATTGTGAGACTCTTTACAATATTTCCCTGATCCTGAACCCGGGTGAAGTAGCGTCATCCACAGCTTCAGAATCTGACAACTGCTTGGACAGGAAACATCATGAGCGCTGGGAGGAGACGGTCAAGGAATCGACTTCACCTACTCCACAGGAAGGCCTGGAAGACTTAAACCACCTCACCGGCAGAATTCCAAACCATGCGAAATGTCCAGTGACATAGCCAACTCGATCGCTGAGCACTCCTTAATTGACGATTCAAGAACATTGATCAGGATCCACTCGCTCGCTGTTCAAACAATAATCAACACCATCCAAACTTCGTCGTCCTCGGGTGGACGGGTCACTTCAACACGCTTCTCACTAGCGATCCTTTACCTCTGCTATCACCAACTAAAGAGGTGGGAAAAGGCCCCATGGGCCTGATAACATCCCAGCGGAGTTCCTGGTGCATCGCTCATCGATGTCTTGATGGCTCCAGAGTTCTAACAACATGTTTGTCCTTACCAACCAGTCCTTACCGCTTAAACCACTTGACATACAATTTGACAAGATAACTGAATGCTCAATTTTGCCTAAAAATCAAAGATGAACGTTGTTTTGGTGCAGTTAAGAGCATGGAAATCAAATAAAAACTAAGAAGCCAAGAAAAGTTACCATAATTGTGTGAATTAATATCAGACACGACTTGCACCTATTGTTTGACTGATTTGGATGGGACTGGTGTTTGTAACTTGTTATCATTGTAAATGTTTATGAATAGTATTCCTTGTATTGAGTTTGAGTGGTATTACCCCCTAAGTGAAGTAAACAGTAAAACATTATGTCAACAAAACGTTGCTTCTGCAGAACCATAATTATAGTAATTTCAATAAGTGAGACCTGCAGTATATTTTTGAGGCTGTCCATTCACCTTGAGAGGTAAGAGGAAATATATTTAACAACGACCACAGTAAGTTTATGTACTCATCACAATATATACTATGAAGCTTTTAAAAAATAAATGATGACCTAAATACATTATTCACATCGTAAATAATGGATATGTCAATTCAGTAGCATGATGAACACCAGCTATTTAAATGTTCATTAAAACGTTGTTATTTTGAACAAACTTCCTTATTGACACTGCATAGTCATTCGTTATCACAGCATTGGAGCAATAATTCTTTATAGCGTGCACACATAACACACCGAGGTTTTTATTTGGTCATGAAAAAATTGGCCAAACCTTGTTTAAGAGATGACGAAACGGAATTTGACATCTGCAACGAATGGCCAGTACGTCCTTCAATCATTCACAGACATTTGTATAACTGAATGCATCGGTTTGCCGTAACCGATTCTGTACAGGAACTTTGTAACGATGGCACAATGTTTTTAATGGCAACAAAGGCCTAGCCTCTGCATTGCCGGGGATGACCCAATATTAATATCATACTTGTCCGAATATGTGCAAGGAGTCTCACGTAATTTGAAATCTCTTATAATGTGTTTTTCACTGATCAAAGTTGCAAGTATCAGTCGTGAACAGCGATTGAACAACACATTTTTTAAAAAAAAAAACCGCTAATACGGTCCTGTCTTCATATTGAACATGCACCAGATTACTTGCAAAGATTTCCCCCGACGGAATTTTCAAAAATTGGGAATTTTCTTCATACCTACCATGTACAAAACTTACCAAAAAACCTCCAATCTGATGCCATGACACGCTGTATATAGCCGTGTGTGATGCTACATTGTGCAAGTTTGTATCCTGTATTATTGTCAGACTTCAGAATTAACCAGGACTCGTTACCATGTACAACGTCTCCATGTTATCTGTGGTGCTTACTCAGTAACGGGGAACACTATTTACAATACCTTATTTAATTAACAATACACAGGTATATACTACACACTTTTTCTGTCCTATTGTATACAATTGACAAGCCCATAAGTTGCTTAACGTAGATGAATACGCCCAATAATCGAAAAAGCAAGCACACAAAACAAAAAACAAACTCACAAATCAAAAGAGTAAAAAAAATCAAAATGATGACAATTTAGTAGTAGCCCCGTGCGGGAAGTTAATACTAGTTATAATTTAAATATGGATAATACAATAAATAACATCCAACATATAAATGTTTTTATATCTGAAAAGAAATATATAACAACATGTTGGTACCGTTACGCACAATCTTCTACTGTTGCACAACCTGGAAAAAACAGGGTCACTTCCCAAATGCGCTCAAGGTTGTTGCCACTGATTTAAACCTTGATTGTTTTGTTGTATTAGTGAATATCGACGTCTCACAACAGACATCATATCAGAGTCGGACATTTTTAATTTTATTGCACCACAGTCTTTATTGAGATATGATTTTGACACCAAACCAGTTTTTTTGCTCTGCACCTGTTTCTAAACGAATGCGGGAAAATGCTACCCGATATTTCAGTTCCTGATAGGGCGGGCCGGGGGGGGGGGGGGTGAGTATGGAAATCCATTCCTTGTTGGGTAATTTTTTTTTTTACCTTTCCCTTTTGATTGGATTGCGCTCATTTTAAGTAGAAATCACTCATTTTGGAGTGGTTTACAGACTTCACTCTTTTGGCGAGTGAAATTTTTCACTCGTTTACATTTAGAGAGTAAAGGGTAGTAATCACTCCCTGTGCTTTCCCTTGTTAACGTGTCAATTCCTATAAATTTGTTTACACATGATATAGCTCAAGCTTTTTCTTGTCATGATTGGGGTTAAAACATTTGGTAAAATTGTTACCCAACGTTGGGCAGAATATGAACAACCTCAACTCAACTTTAGTTAAAACAATTCCCATTGAAACATAACACAAAATGGCTACCCAGTTGTTTGATTGCTCATAGTGGCCCAATTTAGAGGGTTTTCATTGTATATAAAGTATAAACCTTCCATTATGAACCCACCAATTATGCACCCCAAGTTTTATAATTTTGGTATCATAAAATAAAAAATACTAAAAACAATTTAAAATTTGTGAAATAGAGAAACATGGTTGCCTTTCAATGCAGTCTGATGATCATACGGGAGCAATTTTCTTTAGGAAAGAAAAAAAACTTTGGTTTGTGTGATATTGATAGAGCGTTTTCTGGTCATATGTTTGAAAAAAAAATGAATATTCATGGACCCTTTGAAAATATCAAAACGCTACTATCAGTTCTCCAGTGCCCATTGCTTGAGAAGTCTATATCGTTTTAAAAAAGACATCCTGTGTACGTAGTGGACGGTTTCCGGATTTGAATATACAATACTACATGGTTAGAGAAAAATAGGGCACACTATTTTTACCGAGGTACTGGCTATGGCCTATCACCCCCGAACCCGAAGGGTGAGGGGTGATCATGCCCGTAGCCAGTACAAGGGAAAATGTGCCGATGGCCGATATAAAATGTGTAGTATTTGTTTTATTACACTCACTGGTGACTCTGGGGACGAGGTGTAGGGACATAGTTTCCAATCTATTTCCCTAGGGAAATGCTCGCAAAATAGGAATCAGCCAAGAAATAGCATGAGTTTGTTAATGAATATTCATGAGGTGTATATATACAATACTACATGGTTAGATGAAATAGGGCACACTTTTTCCCGAGGTACTGGTTCCGGGCCTAGATAGCCCGTAGTCCAGTACAAGGAAAAATATGTATCCCTATTCCCGAATACACCATGTAGTATGTTGTTTTATTTTATCAACCTCACTGTGGAACTCTCGCTGGGGACGAGGTTGTAGGGAACATTCAATCTATTTCCCTTGGGAAATAAGCGCGCAAAATAGAATCACCAATAAATAGCATGATTATGTTCAATGAAATGCATGAGGTGTAAATACAGTCACCCATACTTCCTAGTAGTTGTCCAAATTGTTTTTTTTCTTGTTCAAACGAAGTCTGTTCAGTCAATGTGATAAAAAAATTTCCTTATTTTTTTCAAAGCGCTATTTAGGACGGAAATAGTTCTCAGTTATGTATTGGTCCTGTCTCCTATGGATGCGAAAACGGTATGCTCAATCGCCGAGGACACAGTTCATTAAGCTCTGCGTGTGAATAAATGAATTTCACAGTGGTCTAATACATTAGTGGATAACGATAATGAACTTTGCCATGGGAATCAAATATACTTGACTCACAGTCAAGGAAAATAAATTCAATTGGTAAAACTAAAAGCAATGGAGCGAAGAGCATTAATTGCGATCACATTTGGTTATGTTGAAACACTCCAATGATGCCTTCTGCAGCAAGTAAGGGTTGAGTATCTGGTTGAATATACCAGTGTTATTCGCATATTTTACTGTTTGGGTCAATCTTGACTTAGTGACACAATAACAATGATTTTGGTTGATTTTCATTCAGTAACATCAACTAACATTATAATCCAGGGATTTGAAAAGAACGGTGCAAATGAGAAATTGGTAATAATGGAAAAGAAGTCATCAACTCGTAAGCTTTTAAATTACCTCTTTGCTTTTCAGAGAATTGGATGCATGTAACTTGTACGCAAAATGATTTTTGTGTTCCGATCGATCGACCATAACAAAAGCAATCTATAGTCCAATTACAAAGACGGCACCTCACTCATTTCCATCTAAAACCATAGCTCAAATGTGCACCTTAATGGCTGCAGTCGGATTGGTTTATGAATATGAGAGAAGTTTGTCCAATAAAGAAAGAAATTAGCCTAAGTCGTTGGGATCTGATGGAGCCCAGGATGCAATTGGCTCCAGAGTTCCTGGGGAGGTTGACTCCAATACCTTCGGCGGTGGAAGAGTGGAAGAGTGTAAGATTTCCAACTGCCCTAGGCTGATTTGATGCGCGGATAAAGTGCCATGATTCGGATGACACGTCCCTTTAGCTAGACACGACTAAGCAGAACTTGCTAGCTACCTTGTGACCTTCTATTAGGAGACTAGTTTTTTTTAATCCAATTTCTTCAAAAGAGAACCTGGAAGATTGGTGTTGGGTTGCATGAGAATCGTATGTTTGGGCCCCGAGTAAGTCGAGTTTGCTGCTTCTTCTCTGGGGTGATAAATTACTTCTGCCTCCTCTAAGAAGGCGGTTTGGGAAGTATCTTCCGTACGTCCCTGGTCGTCACCAGCCCCTCGCTTTTCGGCTCATTTCAGCAGCAGCCTCAAGTAATCTTGGAACCCCTCAAACTTCTTTCATCTTTCAACAAGTTTTGTTGAAGGTATTGTCTCTGCACCACATAGAAGACTTTTGGGGCCCAATGTTTGAAAGTCAACCTGCATTTGTAAGTAAAGTTCCCGATTTCCAGTTCCATTTCCAGTTCTAGTTTTTGCTTGTCATTCATTTCACCCAGATATTTTAGTATAGAACTGTTGTATTTTTTTCATTGTGGTTCACCCTTGGTACATTAGCAAGGCTAGTTGAACTCATTTACTGATTTTCCTTAGGCATTACTCTGTAGTGTAATCTTGGCTGCTTATTTTCCAACGCCAATAAATTCCTGGGCTTGCTCCACTGTACATAGAGCAATGCTAGGTATTACAAAGCTGGGTCCGATCTTTTATACCTCATAAAGGGGATAATAACCCTGGTCAGAAATATCGTTCGTGAGCCTGGAATACAGCTGATCGTGAGCTTTTGAGATCTCATCCAAAAGGATAGCCGAGTTCCATAAGGATGTACGGTTTAGTGAAACAATTAACGCAAACAGATGGTTAAACACACTCATCTCATGTATCTTTTACACTGAACATCCTGAGGAGTCTCCCTATTCCATCCTGACAAACATTCCAGGGTGTTTTGTATCAAGACATGCCACCGACCAAAATGGACCCTATAAAACAAACTTGAAAACTCTCCCAAAGTATCTGGAATGCCACTCAACTAATAATCATATTGAAACCGCCTATATTTGCACAAATGAGTTGAATATGATAATTTTTGGATAGTTGGTTGATGTTTGTTTCTGATTCTGTAATTATTGGGTTTCTACCCCTCCAGGGTACACTTTCTTAAATAAACCTCGTGACTCTGAAAATCTGTGGTGGGATTGCCGTAGTTTTTAAGTCTCCTTTGAAATGGATTATTAAACAATAGCATTTTTACTACTCTTGAGGTCATAGCATTTCATACACACAATTCTCATTCTGTTAATGTTGAAAATGTTAAGCACGGTTAATCAATTTAAGCAGCATTTTGCCCGCTGAATTTGAGAGACAAGCACAAAAAGGCCAAATTTAGCCACCTGATGAGACATACGAACAGATTTTGTGGTTGAAGTTCAAGATCAGATGCGCATCAGCCGTTACTTATTGTCACGGGTGACAAGTTGACATTCATAATAGTAGGGTTATAAAATCAAAATCCCATTCTAAAGTTTGGGGGAAGAAGTTTGAAGATGTTTTTTATAGTTTGAAGGGTCTTAAGGCAAGATTTTGTTATTTGGGTCCAACCTCTGGGAAATGTGGGGGAACTTTTAGAAAATAACCTAAGAGTGGATCAAATTTGTACAGGGTGTAAATTTTGAAATCAAGTCAAATTGTTTTTAAATGTACACCAATGTAATTTGTCCTCATTATAAGATTACAAAAGGGTCTAGTTTTTTGTCCAAACAGTACCCAGCCCTGTTAGGTTCAAGGTCATCCTGGGTGTAACGTTACCCAGTGCTCCCGATTTCGTTGAAAGTGGGTGGCCACAAAGCAATTGTTTCGTCTTTCTTGCTTATATCCATGTTTGGCAGTTTTTTTCGTAATTCATGGGCAAAATGTAAAAGGATCTATAGGGGTCACTAAAACTTACCCTCAAATTGTATACAGACTGTCAACCCCAAAGAATTGAAATTAATTTATCTGCTTCAGTATGCCAGGGGGCAATATTTGACAACCGGTTTCAACAAAATCGAGCACTGGATTTTTTTTGGCCCAGAATGACCTTGACCTTAATAGGGCTGTAGCCGATAACTAAAGGTAGGAACCTATGCAACTAGACCTTTGTTGCCCCAGAAATGAGACAAAGACATTGGGTATATCATTTAACACAGTTGACCGAGTTCACATTTAACCCCTGTCCAATTTTACCCCCTTATTTTTACAAAGGTTTCGCCACATTTCCCAGACGTTGGACCCAAAATTCTGATTCAGCACCCTTCAAACTATATCAAAAACATCTTCAAACCTGAATTGCAACGCAGCATGCACAACATGTAGTTCGACAGCTACAATGCACCGATTCAACGTATGGACAAGGGTAAAGTAGGTAAACAACAGCACAATAGTAAGCAAAATACTGGTAACAGGGGCGGCCAAAATGTTACAGATGTGGACAGAACAACCACAGCCATTCACTGCTATGCCAAAAAACTCTTGATTGTTTCAAATGTAAAAACGTGGTCACATTGCAAAGGTCTGCGCCACGCGCCCGTCACGGTCAAGTCAGAGCGGGGTCAGGCGAACTTTGTAAACCAGAAGCTCCTAAATTGTAACCCCACTCCTAGCCAGCCCATTGTATGAACAATAACACTCGCAATCAAAGTTGTGCCGAGGCGTATGGCATGTATAAATGGCATCCCGTAAGAATGATTCAATCCACAATTGTATGTCCCGATTGGGGATTAATTGATAAGCCAGTGTCAATGGCGTTGGAATACGGGAGCTGCCTCGTCCGATCATGAATGAGTTATTACAATAGACTCGGGTTACCTGAAGTTTTTTGCCATTAACCGCGTCCATATAAAAGCTTCACACTTACAACCGTCAGCAGATACCAGTGGTTGTGAATGTCAGTGACAGTTAGCACAGGACACGACAGCTAACCTTACCCTCTGCTATATTGGCAGAAGATGGAACCATCTTTTTTGGTAGGAACTGGTTGCGTCCACTGGGGGTTACTTGCGTCCACTGGGGTGGACTTGCGTCCACTGGGTTTGGACTTTGAAGAAATTCTTCGTGTAAATATGCTACGCAAAAAAACACAAGAGCAGGTGCGTCAATCAACATAAATCCTTGTTCCGTGATGAACGTGGGTCATCAAAGGCGAAAATCCATATTCGTGTCACAGGAGCGCGTCAAGCGCTTTTTTTTTCAAAGCCGTCCAGGTCTATTGAACCAAGGCAAAGTGGGAATCAGAGTTGCAGCGACTTGCAACCGCGGGAGTTCTTGAGAAAGTGACTTTTTTTGCGGTGGCATCCCCCTATTGTGCAGGACGTAAAAGTTCCGGTACATTCGCATGGGAGGACTACAAGCACAGTGCAATCAGTTGTTGCAGATAGAGGAGGAGAAGAATTATAATAGGGGCCTATTGAAGGGTTCGGTATACCTCCAACTATACAGAAAAGGTTTAGCACCTTTAGCACCTCTACATCAATGCCTAGGTAGGTATGTACTCTCAAATTGTGGTATCACTTTTAAGAGTGGCCATTGCGGTTTACACAGGGGGCAAATTTGTTAAATGCCCCAAATCATGTTGAAACCTATGCTATTGTGTCCATATAACCATATAGGATTCCAAAATGTATAGTTTGTTCCACCTACGACCATTTGGTTTTGGAGTTATAGGGTAAAAATGGTAAAAAAGGTCAATCTCAATTGTACAGGGGTCAACATTAAAAGTTAATCTGTTATATTTAATATATACTTGCAAATAATTGAAAGAAAGAAAACAAAAAGTTTTAGTTCTCGACAAGCTGAGACTCACAACAATGGGTAACATCCGAGGTGTGCGTTAAGTAAGATAATGGCCTCGTTTTTTACGACATTCGTGGAAAATAACACACGGCTCGCTACGTCTCAGCCGTATTTTATTTTCCCCGAATGTCGTAAAACACGGTCCTTTCGTTTACGAAATCAATAAAAAACAGAAGCCAAAAAAGTACAAAATGTGTGAATTACATAACACGACGTCACCTTAATTGTGTTTGACTGATTGGATGGACTGTTTGTAAATTGTATCATTGTATAATGTTTATTGTAAACTAGAATTTCGTTTGTATTGAGTTGAGTGGTATTACCCCTAAGTTAAAGAAACAGTAAAAAATATGTCAACAAAACGTGGCTTCTGCGACACCAGAATTTATTGTAGATTTTCAAATAAGTGAGACTCATAAGTTTTAGGTCTTTCCCTCACCGTGAGAGTCAAGAGGAATTATTTTAACAGCCACAGGTAAGTTTATGATACTCATACAATAGATAGTAATGAAGCTTTTAAAATAAAGGTTTACTAAAATACATTATTTTCACTCCTAAGATAGATGGATATTTCAATTCAAGTATCAGATGAAAACACCAGCATTTATTGAATTAAACGTGTTATTGAACCTAACTCCCTTTTACCTTCAAAATTACGCAGTCGTTAATCACAGCATTGAAGAAAATAGTATTCTTATATCGATGCACACATTTGGGCCACCTTGTATTAAGAGATTCAGCGAAACGGATTTGACATCCTGGCCAACAATTGCATGCGCCCTTCAATCATTAACAGACATTGTGTTAACTGAATGAATCAGTTTCCCAGTAAGCCGATCTGTACAGACTTATGTACATGGTCACAATATGGTTTTGTACTCCCAACAAGTCCTAGCCTCTTCATGGCCGGGGTTGACCCCAATATCAATATCATCTGTCCGATAGCAGGAGCTCACGTAATTTGAAATCTAACTTATATGTGTTTCACTGATCAAGTTTGCAAGTATCAGTCCGTGAACAGCGAATTGAACAACACATTTTTACCGCTTATACGTACTGCCCTTCATATTGAACAGGCCCTAGATTACTTGCAAAGATTTCGACGGAATTTTTAAAATTTTGATTTTCTTTCATCCTACCATGTACAGTAACGTACCACCAAAACATCCATCTTATGGCAGATGACACGCTTTGTATATAGACCTGTGTGATGCTAAATTTGTGCAAAGTTTGTTCCTGTATTATTGTCAGACTTCAGAATTAACAGGACCTCGTTACCATGTACAACGTTCTGCCTGTTCATGGTGTGCTTAACGGAGGAACACTATTTACAAATACCATTATATAATTAACATACACAGTATACACACACCTTTCTGTCCTATTGTACAAATTGCAAGCCCCAATAAGTTGCTTAAATTTTTGCTAATAATTCCCCAACGTAGATAGCGACAAAGGCAGCACCAAAAAAAAAACGAGCCATTATGATTATAAATGGGCCTTAAATACATAAATGAGTGACATTGTTATTGTAGCCCCGTGCGGGGAGTTAAATACTAGTAAATTTAAAATATGTAATACACTACATCCAACTATATAAGGTTTTATATGCTGAAAAGATATAACAACATGTTGGTACCTACGCACAAATCTTCTATGTGTCACACCTTGCCAAACAGTCACTTTCAAAATGCGCTCAAAGTTGTATGGCAAATTATTTTATTGATTTGTTGTCGTATTGTGAATATCGAATCTCACAACAGACATCATATCAGAGTCGGAAATTTAATTTTAATATTGCACAAGAGTCCCTTTATTGAGATATGATTTTAACCCCAAAACCAGTTTTTGTTTTTCATCTGCACCTGTTCTACGATGCGGAAAATGCTACGATATTCTTCACTGATAGGCCCGGGGGGAGGGGGGTGTGGATGTGGAAATGCCATTCCTTTTGGAGTAAATTTTCACTCTTTTAGATTGGAATTTCGCTCATTTAGTAAAATCCTCATTTTGGAGTTGTTTACAAGAGTTTCACACTTTTTGGGAGTGAAATTTTTTCATTCGTTTACATTTGAGAGTAAAGGGTAGTATCACTCCCTTTGGATTTCCCTTTTTACACATTCAATTCTAAACTTTGTTACTACAGGTATATAGCTCAGATCTTTTTCTTGTCCTATTTTGGTAAAACATGTGGTAAGATTTACCACGTGGCAGAACTATGAACAACGCAACTGTTGGTAAAAACAAATTCCATTGAACATAACACAAATTGGCTACCCCGTGTTGAATTGCTCTATTGGCCCAATTTTAGGGGGTTCATTGGTATATAGTATTAAACAGTCCCATTATGACCTCCTCCATTATTGCACCCCCTTTTTATAAATTTTATATTGCATAAATAAAAAATGCTAAAAAAAATAATTTGTGAAATATAACACTGGGTGGCCTTTCAATGCAGTCTGATGATCATATCGGGAGCAAGTTTCTTAGAAAAAAATAATTTGGTTTTGATATGTGATAGAGCTTTTGGTCATATTTTGAAAATGAAATGAATATTCATGGACCCTTTGAAACTATCAAAACGCTATATAGTATACTCCAGTGCCCTGCTTGAAGTCTGAGTACGTTTTAAAAAACATACCTTTTGTACGTAGTGGACGTGTTCCGGATTTGAATATACAACTACTACATGGTTAAGGGAATCTGGGAACACTATTTTCCCGAGGTACTGGCTATGGCCATGCACCCCGAACCCGAAGGGGTGAGGTGTTCGTTCGTGTCCACAAGTCATTCGTAAGAGGGTGAGGGGTGATTGGCTCCTAGCCAGTACCAAGGGAAAAAAATGTATCCTCCCTATTTCCGCGATATAAACCATGTAGTATTTGTTTATTACACCTCCTGTGACTCTGGGACGAAGTTGTAGGAAATAGTTCATCTATTTCCCTAGGGAAAGCTCGCAAATATTAATCAGCCAAGAAATATCATGATTTTTGTTAATGAATATTCAATGAGGTTTTAATAATATACAACTACTACATGGTTAGAGGAAAAATGGCACACTATTTCCCCCGAGGTACTGGATGCGGGCCTAGATAGGCCCGTAGCCAGTAACCCAAGGGAAAATGTGTTGCCCTCTTTTCCCGATATAAACCATGTATTATTTGTTTTAGTTATTACACTCACTGTGACTCTGGGGACGAGGTTGTAGGGAAACAGTTCAACTCTATTTCCCTCGGGAAATAGCTCTCAAAATAGGTAACAGGCCAATAAATAGCATTATTTATGTTTCATGAATATTATGAGTTGTAATAATACAAAATACATCACCCATACTTCCTAGTAGTTGTCCAAATTGTTTTTTTCTTGTTCAACGAAGTCTGTGTCCGTCAAATGGGGAAAAAAAATTCCTTATTTATTTTTTCAAAGCGCTATTTAAGTACGGTATATTCCCAGTAACTTATTTATTGGTCATTGTCTTCTGTTGCTGCGAACACTTATATCTCAATCTGCCGAGGACACATTTCAATTAATCTCTGCGTTGAATAAATAATTTCAGTGTTCTAAATACATTAGTGGATGAACGATATTGAACTTTGCCATGGGATCGAGATTTACTTGCTCACTGTGTTATTCGCAGAATTTTACTGTTTGGTCAATATTGACTTAATGACAAAGACAATGAATTTTTGGTGATTTTCAGTAACATCAACAACATTATAATCATTAAAAAAAAAAAAAAAAAAAAAAAAAATGAGGAAATTGGTTTTTTAAATAATTGAAAGAATCTTCGGTAAGCTTTAAATTACTCTTTGCTTTTCAGAGAATTGGATGCATGTCTGTACAGCAAAAAGATTTTTGATGTTCTATCGATCGATCCATGAACAAAAGAAATCTATATTCCAAGTACCAATACGCACCTCAACTCACTGTCTCTACCCCATAATATAAACGTGCCATTAATGGCTGCTCGGATTGGTTTTTGTGACTTTGATAGAAATGTTTGGCAATACAAAAAGAAATTAGCTAAGTCGTGGGATCTGATGGAACTCAGGATGCAATGTTTGGCTCAGGAGTTCTGGGGCCTCTCCATAGCCCATTCGGTGGAAGAGTGGAGAAGTTAGAGTTTTTCCAACTGCCCGAGGCTGAATTTGATGCGCGATAAAGTCAATTATGCGGCTACATTCTTGAATTGTCTGTTGAGACAGCTAGTGGGGTTGCTCCCATTAAAGCAAAATAACAAGCGACTAGCATAACTTGCTAGCTACCTTGTGATCTTCTATAGAGAGACTATTTTGGAGACCAATTTGCGGCAAAGAAACCTGGCAGATTTGTGTTTGGGGTGCATGTAATCTATTTTTTGGCTCCCCGGTAAGTCTATTTGCTGCTTCTTCTCTGTGGTGATAAAATTAATCTGCCGTCTCTAAGGCGATTTGGGGGGAATATCGCCGTACCTGTCCTGGGTCTGGCACCTCGTCTTTCGGCTCATGTTCAAGCAGCTCTCAGTAATCCTGTGTAACACCCTTCAAACTTCTTTCAAGTTATTGGTGAAGGTAGCTTTTCTCTGCACCATAGAAAGTACTTGTTGGCCCAATGTTTGAAAAGTCTAAACCTGCATTTGGCGGAGAATTTCCCGATTTCCAGTTCCAGTTTCCAGTTTCCAGTTTTTTGCTGCAATTCATTCACCCAGATATTATAGTTATAGAACCTGTTATTTGTTTCATTTGTGGTTCACACTGGTACATTACAAGTCTAGTTGAAACCTCATTTACTGAGTTTGCCTTTTGAGCATTTATCTGTAGTGTAAATCTTGGCTGCTTGTGTCCAACGCCAAGAGAAGTTCCTGGGCTTGCTCCACTGTATCATAGAGGCACGGCTAGGTCATTAGCAAAGCTGGGACCGATCTTTATACACATCAGAAAGGATAATCACCCTGTCAAAATATCGTTCGTGAGCCTGGAATACAGCTGATCGTGACTTTTTGAGATGTCTCTAAAAGGAATAGGCGAGTTCCATAAGGAATTTACGGTTTATTGAAAACATTAACGCAAACATGTTAAACACATCATCTTATGACTTACACTGAACACCCTGAGTCTCCTATTCCAGTCCTGACAACACCATTGTGTTTGTATCAGACAGCCGCCGAACCAATGGACCTAATAAAACAAAACTTGAAACTCTCCCAAAGTATCTTGAATGCCCACTCAACTAGAAATAAAACTCACATTGAACCACCTATATTTGCACATATGTGTTGATATAATGATATTGTTGAGAGTTGGTTAGTTGTGTTTCTGATTCTGTAATTACTGGGTTTCGTTACCCCTCCAGGGTACACTTTCTTAAATAAACCTCGTGACTCTGAAAATCGTGGTTGTGGGATTGCCGTATTTTTAAGTCCTCCCTTTTGAAATGGATATTAAACAATAGCATTTTTACTACTTTAGCATGCATGTTCTATCACCAGACAATTCTCAGTCTGTTAATTTGAATTGTAAGCCCTGTGAATCTTTAGCAGCTTTGCAGCTGATTGAGATGACAAGCCAAAAGCCAAATTTCCAGCCACCCTTAGATGGACATAATAGACAGATTTTTGGTTTGAGTGCAAGATTCACTCACAGCCGTTACTTATTGTCATGTGACAAGTTGACATTCAGTAATAGTGGGTTTAATCCAAATCCCCATCTATAAGTTTTTGGGGAAGAAGGTTTGAAGATGTTTTTCTATAGTTTGAAAGGTGCTGAGCAGAATTTTTGGGTCCGAACCTCTGGGAAATGTGGGGAACTTTTAAAAATAAGGGGTAACAATTTATAACGGGTAAATTTTGAAATCAAGTCAAATTGTTTTTAAATGTACACCAATGTATTGGTCTCATTATAAGGAATTAAAAAGTCTAGTTTTGTCCAAACAGTACGCCCTGTTAAGTTCAAAGGTCATCTGGGGGTAAACGTTACCACCCCAGTGCTCCGATTTTCGTTAAACGTGGTGTCAAATTGTTCGTCATTTCCTTGATTACAATGTTTTGGCATTGTTGTTTCGTAATTCGTGGGCAAAATGTAACAAGGATCTATAAGGGGGTCACACCAAACTTGACCTCAAATTGGTAATACAGAGCTGTCACCAAACAAAGAAATTGAAATGAATTTCTGCTTCAGTAGACGCAGGAGCAATAATTGTTGAACACCGGTTTCACAAATCTGAGCACTCGGATTTTTTTTGCCCAGAATGACCTTGAACCTTATCAGGGCTGTAGCCGAGTTAACTAAAGATAGGAACATATGCAAACTATACCTTTTTTCCATATAATGAGACAAATACATTATTTTACAGTTCCCACATTTTTCGCAGAAGGTTGGACCCAAAAATTCGGATCAGCACCCTCAAACTTATCAAAAACATATTCCAACCTTCTTCACAAACATCTAGAAAATGGATTCTCGTTACTATAAGCTCTAGAACTGGCATCACACCAGGAAATGGCCACCCATTCATCCAACCGTTGAGTTCGTACATCTACAACTTGCACCGATTCAATCGTAGGACAGGTAAAGTAGGTAAACACATCACAATAGTAATGCAAATACTGGTAACAGTGGCGGACAGAAATTGTTACAGATTTGGACAAACAAACCACAAAGCCATTTGACTGTATGCCCAAACACTCTTGATGTTGTAAATGTACTAACGTGGTCACCTGGCAAAGGTCTGCCGCCCGCGCATTACAAGGTCAAAGTCAGAGTCGGGTGTCAGGCAATTTGGTTAAACCAAGAAGCTCCTAAATTGTAACCCCACTCCTAGCCCTTGTAAGAACAATAACACTCGCAATCAAAGTTGTGCCGAGGCGTATGGAATGTATAATGTATCCAGTAAGAAGGATTCACCATTGTAGTCCAGTGGGATTAATTGATAATGCCATTGGATGGGGTGTTTTTGTTGTGTCAATGGTAGTTGGATACGGGAGCTGCAGCGTCCATCATGAATGAGTTATGTACACTAGAACCGGTGACCGAAGTTTTTGCCATTAACAGAGCCCATATCAAGCTTCACACTTACAACCTGGTCAGCATATACCAGTGGTTGGTGGAATGTACAGTTACAGTTAAGTCACAAGGACACGACGCTAACTTACCCTGCTAATAGTGGCAGGATATGGACCAATCCTTTTTGTAGGAAACTGGTTGCGTGCCAACTGGGGTGGACTTTGAAAAAATTCTTCGTGTAAATATGCTACGCAAAAAAAAAATACACAAGACATGTGCTCAATCAGCATCAAGCCTTGTTCCGTGATCAACTTTGGTGCATCAAGAGGCAAAAAGTCCATATTAATGTCACGTGGGGTACCGCGCAACCGTTTTTTTCAAAGCACGGCCATGTCTATTTGAACCGAAGGCAAAAGTGGAATCAGAGTGTGCCGCGCTTGCAAACCGCGGAGTCCTATAAAGTGCTTTTTTTGCGGTGGGCTCCCCCTATTGTGCCGGAAGTTAAAAGTTCCGGTAAGATTCGCATTTGTGGAGACTACAAAGCACCGTTCATCAGTTTGTTTTGGCCAGATAGATGGAGGAGCATAATATCAAGGGCCTTATTAAAGGAGTTTCGTTTACCTCCCACTACAGGTTTGACACCTTTATAGTAGTTAGTATGGACCGTCTGTATCAACGCTAGGTATGTAGTACTCTCAAATTGTGGTCTCACTTTTTCAATAGGGGCCAATTTCGGTTTACACAGGGGTCAAATTTTTAAAATGCCCAATCATGTTGAACATATCCTATTTGTCCACATCTATAAATAACCATAAGTATGTCCAAAAATTTATCGTTTGTTCCACCACCTACCCATTGGTTTTGGAGTTATAGGGTAAACAATGGTAAAAAGGTCATCTCAATTTGGTGTACAGGGGTCCACATTAAAAAGTAATCTGATTATATTTAAATACTTGCAACTAATGCTTGAGTAAGATGACTCCTACACATATAGTTTTGATTATGATTAAATGTTTTACTTCGCAGGAGATAAGGGTCAAGAAGGTCAAAGCCAATTGTATATGTTGCCCAATGACCTATGTTGTCGCCATAACATGTAGCCTTTCATCAAGGCTTGATTATTTATTCAATTTTTTTGTTAGTCCGCCCCTCTCGTGGACCGCTCAAAGCTGAGTCGTAATCAAAGCCTTTTCCGCAAATTTTCCTTTGCTTGTTACCATTGATTTTCGGGATTTTCTTCCAACAACTATCGGCGTCGTTGATTGTTCAATGAATGATTTCATCGTTCGCTTAAAATAGTTCCCAGACTACGATTTTAATGGAACTGATCAATAACCTTCAATTATGAGTTTTGGTATCGGAATTCAAAACAAGCGAAATACAGCCATGACAGCTAGGATCCCTGATACCGCTTCCTGGTAATGTAAAATGGCGAACACCGACTCTTGCTGCTGTGAAAACGGCCCGGTGAACATGGTGGAATTACAATGCAATCGTTTTGTCAGGATCCCGGTGACGGTGTAGGATTATTCGAGCTAGCTGCAGTCTGTGCTGGAGTCCCGGTGCCTGAGTATTGAGATGAGGCCGTATTTGAAGCTACGGCTACGTATACGGATGTGATACGTTTACTATAATGTGATTTCATCATTGTAGTAACGATGTTGTAATTGTTCACCACGTGTTTCATTGCATCATTCAGCCATGGCTATGGTTCGGCCGAGAGTTCAGGCCTTATTGGTGCAGTAATGTTGGAGTGCCTTGTTCAATTTTGGTCATGGAAGTTCCCGAGGTAAGTTCTTGTCTAGACTAGTAGGTGCGTGCCCCTAACCGGCCCTAACTAAATTCTCGGCGTGAATTTGTGAACTAGACTAGACTATTTCTGGCTTGAATTTTGGAATTTTCGCCACACGCCTTTTGTCGTGGCATGATTATACCGGGTTAGGATTTCATCATTTTAATTTAATGTTCAAAATCACTTTGTTCATTTCTTTGAGTGGCAAATTTTTGACTGGTCACTGCATTACTAATATTTGATAAAATGACTGACGTATGCCCTAGTCCAGTCTCATATTCAGTGTGCTTGTGCAGGGAAGGACGTGGGAATAACTTTTACTGGGGACTTATTTCTGCAGAGCTGGGCTACAACTAGCCCATCTGCCATCTCACATACCGTACGGACTCACTCGCAGCTAAGGACTTCGTCGAGTGAACTATTTTGCTTTGAATCGTATGCTAATTAGGCCGTGCAAAAATCGATATAGTAATTTTGACGGGGGACATCATCGATATTGGCAAGTATCTGAAAACGTTTTCATCGATGAAATCGGGCGGTGCTTACGATGACGACATACTTTGATTGACACATTTTGCTTGCACAGGGAAATACCAATTTGCGCAAAGACGCCTCGCTCCGCTCGGCCTCAAGCCTCTGGCGTTCGACACGCGCCTTTGGCGCGCTCGCGGTTGGTGGATAAAAATGCGAGGCGTCTTTGTCAAAGACTACATAAAAAAAAAAAAAAAAAAAAAAAAAAAAAAAAAAAAAAAAAAAAAAAAAAAAAAAAAAAAAAAAAAAAAAAAAAAAAAAAAAAAAAAAGGGGGGGGGGGGGGGGGGGCTACATGAACAACTTCTTTAATTTTTAACCAAAATTGGAGCAACTTCTGATTTTGACCCCTGTACAAATAGAAATTGACCTTTTTGACCATTTTAGCCATTTTTACCCTATAACTCCCAAACCAATGGTCATAGATGGTACAAACTATACATTTTTGGACTAGACGAACAGTATGGCATACATTTCAACATGATTGGAGCATTTTAAAAATTTGACCCCTGTGTAAACTTAAATTGGCCCCCTATTGAAAAAGTGATACCACAATTTGAGATAACAAAAAAAAAAAAAAAAAAAAAAAAAAAAAAAAAAAAAAAAAAAAAAAAAAAAAAAAAAAAAAAAAAAAAAAAAAAACAACGCATACCAACAGCTGGAATTGGATGATGAAAGCCGCGAGCTGACAACAATCAAAACCAGAAAGGGACTTTACCAGTATGCGCGTTGCCCGTATGGAATTTCCACAGCACCGTCTATTTTTCAGAGGATATTCCTCACACCGCTGTATTCCTTGATGATGTGTTGGTAACGGGTAACGCCGAGGATGAGCATCTCGCAAACTTGAACGCAGTGTTAACGCGTTTGGAGAATGTGGGAGTACGCTTGCGCAAGAGAATTGGATTTCTTTTCACCAGAGATGGTATTTTTGCGTCACCGTATTACGGCAAGTGGGTTGCAGTCGACGTTGGAGAAAGTGACTGCAGTGGTGGATGCACCAGAACCGAGGAACGCCACAGAACCGAAATCGTTCCTAGGGTTGTTGAACTATTATGGAAAGTTCATACCGCAGTTGTCTACCATTGTTGCACCACTGAATCGTTTTCTGAACAAGGATGTTAGTCTTATCTTGTGACGCGAGTCCCTATGGGGTGGGCGTAGTACTAGCTCATCGCCTGGATGATGGAACTGAGCTCCCAGTGGCATACGCTTCACGCTCCTTAGCACCAGCGGAGAAAAATTACTCGCAGTTAGATCGTGAAGGCTTAGCAGTAATTTTCGTTGTTACGAAATTTCACCAGTAAATATATGCTAGGGATATTGACAATTGCACAGATTACATCTTCGCGTGTCATCTTCGCGAATTCAACGTTGGTCTGACTTTGGCAGCATCTCGCTATAAGTTGGTTTACAAGCCAGGAATGTCCAATGCCAACACAGACGAGTTCAGTAGACTACCTTTGCCAGAGAAACCAGGAAGCACACCTGATCCTGAGGACTATGTGTTAGTCATGAACTATCTAGAGTCAGTAAATCCCACTGACCTCTACACATGGATAGCGGGCTGCTGCACAGTTGAATCTGTGTGGAATATGTGCACCAGCAGGTATCACATTCCACACAGATGTTCTATTGTTGGACAAGGTGTATGCATTGTTTCCCGCCATATTGTAGAGGTCCAAAACCAACTTCCTGATGTTTCAATCGGCGACTCTGACCCGCTATCCATGTGTAGAGGTCAGTGGTAAATCCAGGCAAGATTCGTCAGTGGACTGCACGCGACCCGGTCATGTCTAAACTGTATGAGTGTGTGTTGAGAGGATGGTCAAAAGAATGCCCATCTGACATAGATCTTATGCCATATTTCCCCGGTATATTTCACACGCAAAAGATGAGTGCTCACGATGGGTGTATAATGTGGGGATCTCGAGTCATTGTGCCACCACAGAGTCGTCACTATATTATAGAGGAACTCCATGATACGCACCCTGAAATCTCTCGTATGAAGTCGCTTGCGCGAAGCTATGTGTGGTGGCCAAAGATGAACAAGGACTTAGATAATAAAGTCAAACAATGTCACAGCTGCCAGTCAACACAGAAAGCGCCCCCATTTGCACCATTACATCCGCGGGAATTTCCCAGCAAACCTTGGTCTGGGTTGCACATTGACTATGCTGGACCCTTTATGGGTCACACGTACCTAGTGTTAGTTGATGCTCACAGCAAATGGGTGGAGGTTTACCCAATGCGTACTGCAACCTCGCAAGCTACTATTGAAAAGCTTCGCTGTGCATTTGCTACCCATGGACTGCCAGACATTGTGTCAGACAATGGGACAAGTTTCACTAGTGCAGAATTTGCAGAATTCTTACAACGTAATCGCATAAAGCGACGAATGGCTTGGCGGAAACAGCGGTACAGATATTCAAGGAATCTATGAAGATGACGGACAATGCATCAGTGGAAACTTCGCGATTCCTGATGCGCTACCTATCACACCGCACACCACAACTGGACAGTGTCCAGCGCAGATGCTCATGAATCTTCAACCGCAATCACGTCTAGATTTAGCACGTCCAATTATTAAGAGACGCGTACGGTTTAAACAAGAAGACCAAAAGCGTGGTCATGATAAACGCACAAAGCAGCGTGTTTTCAAAGTGGGCGACTCAGTGTACGCTCGCAATTTTGCACGTGGTCCCAAATGGCTTCCAGGACAAAATGGTAGCACAAAGAGGACCGCTATCCTATGACATTAGGCTAAAAGACGGTCGCAATTGGAACCGTCACATAGATCATGTGATAGGTGGTAACCACCACGCCAATGCTAATAACACGCAAACCCAGCCAGAGCCGGACTTTGACTGGACCGTACCTTAAGTAGGTACCCCTGAACTATGGGGGGAGGAAGTAAGGCAACCACAACCACAGATACACCATGTTCCACAGGTTGCCATTAGAACCTCCAAAAGACATGTGAAACCCCCTGACCGGTTTGGTTGGGATTGAACTGTTGTGTTTCATAAACTCAATTTAACCACATTTTTGCATGTGATTTAAAATATGATTGTTTGAAATTTGATCATGTTGGCCAAATTTTTCAGAGAGACTGAAAAGAAATAGTTTGGTTCTTACAGTGACTGGTAAAATCACATCATTGAATGAAAGACCAATGTTTTGTTACAAAGATTATTTAATCGGATGATGCGAGTCATAGAAACAACATTTTCTGTGTTCAATTAATCAAGGTTTTATTTACCACATGTTATCTCACTTAATTTTGTAGAAGTTTTACAAGTTAGTACTATTTTACATCCAAATTGTTTTTGCAAAAATAGCAAAATTGGCAGTACATGTAGAGTGATCCATTTTAAACAGGTAGTGCTGGAAAATATTAGTGAGAGACTTATTACTGGGGTCACTTACAGTGTACATTTAAAGGTCCAAAAGGTTCAGAGTGGGGGAAAGTTGTGTTTTTGAGATAGCAAAAGACTAAGGGTGGAGGGGTGTAGTAATCTAAGTTTAGCAGACGACGTGATCTTTAAATTCTTAGGTAAAGACCGTCTCCCTGATCTTGGGAAAAGCTTGTGCCTCTCTAACATGGGACGACATGTGTTCACTTGTATGAATAAAGACCCGCTGAATCGGGATTGAACTTCACCGTACAACTGTGTGCATTAGTTATAATTTATAACAGCCATACAGAGGACAAACTAATGTCTGATCACCGTGTTATTTTGTTTCACATTAGATAAACCAAAGCCTTTGAAAATTGTATCTACTCTACGCAAATATGTGATATCGAAATCTCTTAATGATCTTATTTCAAATCAACCACATCACATTCGTCAGGATAGTAATGCCCTGTTTGAATGGTATGATTCCGGTGCAGAAATAATTATTGTCCGGCGTACTCATAGTCCGCGAACAATGGTGAACAATAAGGCAATCGATTCAGTTGACTCTTCACGCAACATTAGTTTCACGCTTTATTACGTTATCGTCTATGGAGCCCCGACTGTGCTCCCGCCGCACTATATCTGCTTTCACATGTATACAGGTGTCATATATTACAGTGTCTGTGTGACTAAGTGTCCTACCACCCATTTGTTTATTGTGTTCTCCATTGAGTGCTGTATGGCATCATTTGGTTTCAGCACTGTACCCAAATGGCCTCGTCTACAGATCATGGGGGCGGTTTATTCCGTACATGTTTTTATGGTAGCTAGGACACGTTCTTATGGGGGAACTCATGTTTTCTTTATATCTGTATGGAAATTTACTTGAAAATATGCTCCCCAAAACCGCCGTCAAGCAGAACGGAAATGGCAGTGTCTAGATCTGACATGATCGTGAACTTCTTATATTGCAAAACAAAATTAAATGTTCTCATGTCGGCAAAACAAACATTAAAGATGTCTATCGCACACTAACTCGCTAATCCACAACCATGTTAGCATCGACCATACTACCTGATTCTACAACAGAACTCGCCAATCAGTCGTCTCGTTTATAGATTGTAAACATCAGAAAGGAGCTGGGCATTCACATGTATTATTCCTGTTGCTTTCAAGACACCCTTGTAAACATATTCTCCTCTTGACGTGTTAGTCAGGCCCAACTACCTAAGTAAATTTCAAAACTCATCACTCATCACCAACAACACCAGTCGATTAGATCCTACCACATTGTAAACTACTGAAAATCTACCCCACTTCTTCCAATGCTTTACTGATATTGTTAATGTCTCTCTTTGTACTAACTGGATTTTTCCCAACATATTTTCCTGAAAAAAGTCACTCTTGATCAAAATACTGTCAATAACTACAGACCTTTGCAAACTAACTTTTGCTGGTGCATTGAAAAAATTACATGCCACTTCTTACAGAACATATAGATTTTTCAACCTGCGGACCCTTACCAATCGCTTACAGACCATGCATAGCCCTGAATTGGCCTATTTAAAAACTAACATGATGTTTCTATTGAGGCTAATAAAGCTGTTCTTTTTGTTTTTTATTGGACTTTCAGCCTCTTTCGACCGAGTGATCACAATATTCTCAACGAATTTGTGTCAAAAGCCCCCCGCGCTATTGGTTTCGCTCCTATCTTGCTGATTGGTCTACACAAGTTGATATAGCGGTCACTTTCCAGATCCGACAAATTACTATGCAGTTTGGTTTACCACAGGGCTCTGTGGCTGTACCTGTTGGCTACCCATTACACTCTTGGTGGCCTGCTAATGCATCATCGAGGGGGGGGGGGGGGTGGGGGGTGTCCTCATCATGTATATGCCGATGCCACACAGTTACATGTATCTTTTTGATGCCAAAGTGGCTTTGAAAACTCGAGAGTGAATTATCTCAACTCCATAAAAAAAACTGGATGACTGCAAACAAACTTAAGTTAAATGACAGTAAACGGAATTCTTCATTGCTGCATCGCCATATAATTATAAAACATTTTTCCATCTAATGTACGCTTTTTATTGGAAGTGGAACACATTTAACCTGCAAAAACCATTAGGAATTTGGGTGCTTTCTTTGGCCCTCATATGACCATGTCATGTCAATTTGGATGATTACCCCCACTTTAACGACCTGCGATTTTTACTAATTAAAACGTTAAAACAGCGTACACTTATACTTAACACTTTCGGATCAGAATTTTAGGGTTTTTATTTTTGAACTGTTTATAAAGTCTATCTCGATCCTCAACCAGCAATTGCGAGCATTGTCTATGTCAAACTCCTTGCCTATTCCGTAAAGGACCTGTATCAATATGATACCAAACTTCATGGTTTGAATTTTCCTATTTGCGATTTAAAAATTAGTATCGAATGTTTTTTTTCAGTAGTTCTCTTTGTTGCAAACGCTCAAGCGTTGAGGATTAAAAACATGTGATGAGGTGCGCGAGGGATTAAATTTATAGCTGAGCAGATACTATCATATTT
The DNA here is from genome assembly GCA_023653785.1 of Ophioderma brevispina. Classification (NCBI taxonomy): domain Eukaryota; kingdom Metazoa; phylum Echinodermata; class Ophiuroidea; order Amphilepidida; family Ophiodermatidae; genus Ophioderma; species Ophioderma brevispina. The sequence goes on from JAMKCH010085871.1 coordinate 30,717, forward strand.
TTGCCACACTTGTGCACTTTGTGATACAAGCACCAAATTTGGCACCTCTGTTTTGGAGCCCCTGCTACCCAAACATAACGGTAGCCAAATTAAATCCAACATTGCGGCCATTTTTTCAAATGGCCGCCGCTGTGTGACAAAATGTGATGTTAACTGTGTAACCTTGATCACAGTTCATAAGTATCACAAATCGGTGTAGTACTTCTAGGTTTGTATATTATGATTCCAAAACTTAAAAATACACCTAAACTTTAAAATAAAGCCTTTTTGTTCAAGATGGCGGCTATTTTTTACAGAAATTCTTGCCACTTGTAGGATGTTAGGATTCATATCGCAGGTATCATTGCTCATACAACAAAACATATCAACATAACCACAAATGTTGTTTCTTATCATATGAACTATAACTAATACTTGTAATTCAAAAATTGTATTCTTTAATTCACGATGGCTGCCATTTTAAAAAATTAGTCACCACTGGGGGATAATCTAGTGTTGGTCAATTGGTGCAATGTTCTACTAAGCACAAAATTATTGATAATTTTCTAACTTCTAAATATGTTTATTTTCAAATGTTGTCACTTTTTTCTATTTTTTCTATATGCAATTTCAGGACCACGATGGCTGCCATGTGCTGCTAAAATGGTATCAATATTTTTCAAGATGGATGACTTTAAATCTCCCGTTGCATCTTAATGGATAATTGATGAATTGTCACCATTGAATGGACACACCATGTGAGGTCCACTTAAATCAACTGACTAATTTACTAAAATGATCAATTATAAAAAATAAAGAACAAAAAAAATCTTCAAATGGCACTTAAAGATAGCAGCTAAGATCCGCGTCACTGAAGCGATTCACATCAGTCCTGGTAATTGTACATGGGCACCGTGCTGGGACAAGGCAGTCCCATACTTACAACACTTGCATCGATCCCCCCATAACACGTTGTTGAGCATCCACATTTTGTAAGTTCTTTGACACACAGATGCAATCGGTGAAGGGCAACTCCAAAAGGTCTTCCACATGCCAGCTTCCCATATCCATCCCAGTCGTTGGGACTCTGTGTTTCTGGTTGGACCAGTGATTACTCCAGCTGATACCACCCTGAGAGGCAGCCCCCTTGGGATCTCTAGCAATGCAGCCGAGTATGTGGATTGGGAGTCAAAGATCTCTGCTAACGACAAAGAGTTCTAACGTGCTTCCATTCACTCCGTAGCAGTGCTGGCCTGTCATACATTATGATACAACTTCTCAGGAACAAGAGCCTGGTCCTCAATATTGGTGGGTATCTGCCTAACTGCGCAAAAATATTGACACTTCACCAACATACATTCCAGGTTTGCCACGCAGACATCTTTGCTCTACCACGGAATCAGAAACAATATCACCCCACTGAAAGAATGAAAGAAAAGCATCCCATTTGTCTTTTCAGGGCCGATGGTAGAAACAATCTCATGGATTGGTATCCATCTAAGGTAAAAGACTGCCCGAAGGCTACCCAGAGTGTCTGCCACCCAGCGTCTTGCAGAGTTGGTCCATGGTGGCTACTGCTATGGATAACAACGTCTGGTCTCATTTTTGCTTTTATCATAGGGCATTTTCTTGCCTCTGGAACTGCATGTCGGGCATGTACAAACATTCTCGTGTCTGCCTCCTCGTGGCTACTGGAGAGATGTCATCTAAAATGATTGTATTAGGGTTGCTCGTGCAAGCTCCTCCTTTGTCACGATGGACCGGTTGGGCAGTGTCTGTGCTATCGAATTTTGTCTGCTAGAGTGAAACAGTTCGGTCTTATTCTTGGCATTCGCCTAAGCCTTTCCAGTTTTTTTGGCAGTCTTTGTTGCTTCCTTTTACCCGTCTTCTAGGACCTTTTTTCCCCCGCGTTTCAACTTGGTTTCAGATTTTAAACTGGATGGCAGATAGACATCAAAGACAATGTCTGTCTTGTGTACTTGCCGATTAGCCGCTTCTACTTTTGGTAGCACAGTTTCTGATGCCTATCATCAAATTTGCTAATGTGCTGGATAAGATAGTCAGAACGCGGATCCATCAAGACTATAGCTTCTACCTCTGTTTCTTTGTCTGCATCGTCACCTGCGATTGCAGAATTTCAGTAAGATCAGATTTCTGACATGATTGTATTTGTCCGTGTCCACTCAGAGCTGCAGGAACAGGTTGGTTCTCATGCTTGAAAAACTCATTTAAATCACACTGTCTGGTTTGGCATGATATAAAAAAGCTGTGAGAATAGATTACAGTCTTCTTTAAGTGCTTTCTGCTTGGAATCAGTGGCACCAAATTCTTGAGCGAAGAAGTTAACTGTGTTCTTCTTATAGTTTTGTAGAACAATTGTTGTTCCTGCTCTGAGGCCCTTTCATAAATCCTTGAATTTCCCTCATACCTCTCTCATAGTGTTTACTAAGTAGTTCCATGACAACGGGTTGAGCAACACCTTTGTGTCTAAAGAAAGCCAGTCCACTCGAATCCTCTTGGACAGGATTGCCCATATCCTTGAAGCACTCTGGTGAGTTTACCAGCTTTCTCCAGGAAAACATGCTGTGCTTGCATCGTTGCTCATGGTGGTTGTTGTTAACTGTTGCATACTTTTGCTCCATAATGCTGCCTCATATTCTGAGACCAAATGACTGACTTCAGGCCCGGCAACCATCCATCTCCTGAGGGCTGATGGATCTTCAGTAACCCCGAATTTCCCCTCCATCACCTTTTATCACTGCATTAAATTGTTCATAGGGCCTGGTCATGGCGCATTTCTTAAAAGTTCGAGATGATTTTTGTACTACGAAGTACCGTGCGGAACTCTTCAGTGGGGACCTCAGAGATGATATTTTTCTAGAGTCAGCATATCTCTTAGGTGAATTGGAAGCCAACGTGCATAGTTGAAGTTGTTGTTAGCAAAGAAGTAGGGAATCAACTTAGTCAAGGCCTCACAGTAGAGAGCAAAGTTGGCTTCGTCTGAATTACCTTATCAATGCTAGAATTGCCATTCCATGGCAAGAATGAGATACCAAAATTGGAATTGTGGACTCTGTTGCTTACATCCTCTTGCCAGTCCTCCAAACTAACCACATTGTCACCATTTGTGAGTGTCTCACTACAATAGTCCATTGTAATGCATTCTTCATTAGTCTATGCAGACTGACTGCTGTACTTGATGTGCTTGGTGTGTTCTGTGACATTCGAAGCTGTCAAAAAGGACTCTGCTGCCAATGATGCCCTCCTGCTTCCTATATATCGTAACATATATTAAAACAACTGTGTATACTTTTCTTCTAAAATAACAAGCAAATTCATAATATACATAACATAAAATAACTACTTTTTACCCAAGACTCATCTACTATTCATGTGCTTAAGTCATTTCACTACAATAAAAGTATATCTGGTGACATTGGCGCCATTTTGAAAATGGCGCCATATTGGATTTTCAATTACCATTATTTGTTTTAATATTTACCCAAGGAAAGTACAGATCTGAGTTTGATCCTTGTAATTCTCAATGACCATCCACAAGTAATATTTGCAATACTTTTATCTTTCAGTGGCAGCCATCTTGAAAAATGGCGGCCATTTTGGATTTCATTGAAATCATATTCTGAAGACTACCAAAGGGGAACCCAACAGTTGTTTAATACTAACCTTTGCACCTGTTTTACCACTTATTCAACCCATATGAAAATATATGAAAGTTTGGCTATTATTTGGGCGTTCCATCTGAAAAATGTGGCCATCTTGAATTTTAATATTTGGTAACTTATTTTTGGGAAAGTTACCCATGACGAGTATATATGTGCCAATTGTGGTGGGCTTGTATCACTAATTTCATAATTGTTGCAGTTATATTAACCGACAACTCAACACAAGTGTGTCATATCGTGTCATTAAGATAAGGTCATTAAATGTTTCACAAATTTTAAAACCTTTATAAAACTCTAGTAACAGCATTTAGAGAAAGTTAAAATAAGCAGATCAGCCTCTTCGTTATTTACAACTGAAGAGGCCTTATATCTTGAAATGTTTTCAAATCTGGAACGCTATAATATTTTCTAGCGTGTAAACGCTAATCATTACGCATTCAGGTAATACATGTTTCACAGAAAAAGAAAAAAAAAGCCCAACAAATCACACGTACCAGAAAGAGCACAAATCACAAGGAACACCAAGACTGTTCACCTCTATGCAAATAACTATGGGTCATGTAAGGTATGACCGATTCCAGTTCGTGCCAAACCCGGGGGGGCACTTGTATTCAAGTGGATATGGTGTCTTGAACAGGAAAACGCGTAAAAAAGTCGATCTTTTTTTTTCGCAACAGGGATGTACGCGCGTACATCGATTAGGTTGTCAAAACACAAAATATGGAAAAAAGGTATGTTTTTTTCGAACCCTGAAATTGTGATCGAGATCAAAATTATCCAAAATATTGTAATTTTGAAGTAAATCAACATGAAGGCAAAGCAGATAATAAGGGTATATTATCAGCACATTGCATTGCTTCATGTTTAGGGTGGTAAAAATAACAAAAAACTTGTTTATGTAGCAAAAACAGACAAAAATGCTTTTATGGATGTTTTTTAGTCGGTGGAAATACGTGTTATGGTGCTTTTCAGAGTCCATGTCACGCATCATATCCACCTTTCAATACAACTGGCCCCCGGGGTGCCAAAAAATTTCGTCCTTCGTCCAAATAAAACCTGAACCGCCCGTAGTTCCAACAGTTAGTTGCAAAGTCAGCATTTTATATTAAAGAAATGACATCCAAAGTAAATTTGTCCACTTGTTTTTGATATAGCTATTAACAGAAACCTTGAAATATGTAAAATGGGATCTCAATGTTGTTATTTCATATTAAGGTTTTCTTTCGCCAATACCTCAACCTTTTCATTGCCTTGAATACCATGTTGCTTGAATCCAGCTAAGACAACGATTGTTGCAATTGATACAAATTGAAGAGTACTTTCACAGTTCAACAATATAGGGATGGCGACATTCTCTGCCTTTCAAATACTCTTTAAAGGTGCGTGTTCAAATTGTCTTTTTTAAAAATTAAACCTTTTTTTGATAAAAAAATGAGTTACTGGTATTGGCAATTTCATTACAATATAATGTTAACCATCCTTCAAGTTTCCGCATGATATTTTTTAAACAAAGTCAACTCAACACCTCATTTGCACTAATAACGTGACAAGATTTTATAAAACTTCATTTTTTGTGGCACATTAACAATGGTCAATCAATTTGTGTTATGAGTCAATGGAGATGTCACACACGTAACCACCAATGTGACCGTACTTCGTGATATAAATTTGTTAATTACCAAGTAAACTTGCTTGTTACTTTTAATTACCAACATTGTTGTAATGACAACATACCAGGTGCGTAGCCAGCCTGGTGGTTCCAAGGGGGCAATTTCCCGGTAGGTGCAAACAAAATTTCCCGGTCACAAAGCAAAAGAGTCAGAAAAAGGGCTGATTTAACATGAATATCAGTCTTATTTCCCGATTTGCCCTCATTTTGTTTTTCAGAGGGGGCAGTCTGCTCCCCTCTGCCCCACCTGGCTACGCCACTGCAACATACCAATGTATTTCTGAAATAAATATAAGAATGTGAGTACTTAAATATTCACAGAATTTTACAGTTGAAGTTTGAATTCTAAAAATCCCTTTTTGTCTGAGGTCACAAACGTGACCAAACTTTATTTGCCCCTCATGACAAAATAATCAATCTGGCGGAAGTGGAAACATTATTTTTGGTTAGGTTTGGTCTAAAGGTTTTTCATTATACAAAAAGTAATAACAGATTGGTTATATTAGCAAAACAGCATTGGGTTGAAAATCAAAATTTCCCATTTTCGGTCACAAACGTGACCGAAGAATGGCCCAAATATAATTAAATGACTTTCACTTCATTCTAAGGCCATCTTAAGTGCCTGCAATTCGGCAGTAAAAATAGAAGCATTATCGGGTATCCTAATTTGACGTTGATGACGCTGATTTAAACCTTGGACCCATCCGTATAAGTAGCTCGATGCTGATGATATCTATGCCTAAGATCATCAAATTTAGCTTGAAAAATAAGATCAGTTAAAGCCGCCTTATATTGACATAAAGTAAGGTCTATATCAAGTTCAATATTTGTCCAAGGAGGACTAATGGGAAAATTAAAATGATGAAGAGTAACTTTAACAGCAACAGCTTCCAGATTGGTATTAAGTTGAATGACAGAATGAGTATTACCCTCCAATTGTTCTATTATCCACTAGAGATACATTTGTTTCGTTATAAGAATCGTAACCCTTTAAAACAAATTTTATTAAAGTCACTGTCTTTAAGGCGTGTTTCCTGAAGACAAATTGATGGGTTGTGAATATAAGGCATTTAACTTTTTCATAATTGGGTCTAAGCCCTCTGAATTGCACATTTTTTAGTATTTGTCACTTTTTATCAACAGAATTAGAGGACAGCTTCCTATTATCACTTGATTGGATTGTTGTTTCAGGGACACAAAAGTCCACGCCCTCCTCACCACCTGTCAATAAAAGTGCATCAAACTTGTTATAAACCTGTATAGGATCCCTTGATTGTAAATGTTTAGGATTACCTAGTTTCTTTGACATGACAGACCTAGGTTGGCCTCTGTTAGTTCCTCTAGTTTTCTGTAGTCTAGTATTCTTTTCTGCAGATCTACTTCTGAGTTTAGTAGATGCCTGAATAGTCTGATCTCTAGATGTACTTAGTTGTTTCTTTACACGACCTCTTGATAGACTAGGAGATCTACAAGATAATGTCACCTTTGTGGCAATATTATCACTTATTCTTATCATTTCTAAATACGGTTGAGGATGCGCAAAATCATTAGGCCAAACAAAATCTGTTTGGGTAAAGGTCTTAGAACCATTTTGCCCACATCTCACAACATCAGCACAATCTTTTGTTCCGGTATCTCTGGCCTTTTTGTAAGTCATGTAACATGTCACTTAGATTTTTGTGTGTGTTTCTTCTACCCATTTAGGACAAGATCTGGAGTTCGCAATTCACACAATTAGCAGGTTCCTTACAATTTTGGTCATTGTGACTCTCTTTGCCGCACTTTTCACAAACTTCTACCTTCTGTTGTACGTCTTAAAGTGGCCAAAATGTTGGCAATTAAAACATCTTGTGGGGCTAGAGATGTAATCCTCTACTTGAACCTGAAGATAACTCACTTTTATAGATTTAGTGCAAATGTACCCGTACTGATTTTTACCATCATCTTTTATTAATCATGATTCTTCATCTATTAATCTTGGTGCTCCATTTTGAAAATGCCAACACACAAATCGTAGACGTTCATATAGGCAGTACCCTTGATGCAAAGGAGGTATTGGCATTCATTCCGTCAAGCGCTACTACTGCACAGTTCCATACAGCGCCTGACGGAATCAATTGTAATAACCTCATTTGCATCATGGGCTTCTATATAATTCTACCAAATTTCTCCATCAGAACAATTCCTCATGTCATGGCATTTGGTATTACCACCATACAACCCATTCTTCGAGTTCTATGAGGATACCCTAATTGAACTTAGCAGCATGGTAGTATACGTTAGACATCCATTGTATAAATTTAATTATGCCTACTTAGTTCTCTAGGAGGTTTACAAGATAAATATTTTAATTAATCTGTCTCTGTAGATGCAATCGCGACACAAATGTTAACAATGTGGTTCTTGGCCGACTCATGTGTTAGCTTTAAAGGTTCCATGCTTTCATTACGAAATTTTTTATCGTCCAGTAGACAGTAATGAATACGTTAAAGAAGTGCGCTTGGCCCGCGCCAGTTCACCCTTGTGTTCGCTGGCGCATTTTTCCAGAAAGATAATAAATATTCAAATAGTAATAATTTTTCTAATAAAATGCATATAGCCTGCCTATAAAATGAATCACTACTCCAAGTCGCGAGTTGCGCGTTCTTAGCACACCGCGTATACACTCATTAACATACACATCGTACAAACAATATTCATTACCTTAGAATATTATCAATTCTGAAATTCTGACAAAAATTATGATTTACGTGTATTTAGGTTCATATCGCCCGAAAAGTGAAAATAAAGGGCATTTTGATTAGCTCAATTGCAATAAAACATAGCTGATTTTTTTTTTTTTTTTTTTTTTTTTTAATTAAAAATTTACAAATTTGTACAAAAAAACAAATCTCAGCTTAATCCTTCACATAGGAATATTTTTAAAAGCTTTCCATTAGTGTAAGAATTAAAGAATTTTCACATTTTTAGGGAAACACACCTTAATGTGAATCCTATCTCGCATTGCACCTTTAATGAATGATATCTGGGTCCGCCTTATAGTTGCAAGAGCACACAACAGTAGAATAGGTGTAAGCAATAATATACCTGTAAAGATTTGAATGATTGCTTGTTGAAACGCCCATAAATGATACTAACTTTTTACAAAAAAAATTTTTGTACATGCCAAAAAGGCTCATGAGCAATGTTCCCCGGGTTGAATATTTTCTTTTGCATTGATCCGTATGAAAGGGCAACATGCGTTATTTAGAATTAGGTTTCGTAGGTAAACAGACACTAAAGACTTCCTTTTTAGACTTAACTTTTTATCTCACTAAATTATGTGCGATTTTTGAAATCGCACATTTATTAAAGAAACTTAATGCTCCTAATTGCATAATTTGCTTTCTCAATATGGAGTGCAAAACATAAGGCCTTCTATGACCACACAATTCTTTGTAAAACGCCCCCATGGGCTTCTAATTGGCATGTATGTTTTATTTTTTTATATACCATCTTTTCCCAAAATGAGAATGTTGTGAAATTTGGGTCAAGAAAATCGCTATTATCGTTTGTTCAACTTACACGACTCTGATGGACATTGTCCAAGAAATTTCGGTTGTGCCATTATTAAGGTCATAAGTAACCAGCCCCCCATCGGTCGTTAAATATACACAGTCCACCTAGTTCGTACTTCCCCAGGAACTCGATTGTTGGAAACTTGGTCATGTACTCTAATGGCTTTTACTTTCTAACTGCACACTTCAAAAGTTTGTCACCTGTTTTACTACTGAAAAATATAGTAAAGGTCCCATGGCCCCGAGCGGCTAATACCTCGTCCCCAGAACCCCAGATTTTTACCGTAAGTGGTCAACATTTCGGTATCAGAGAAGCTACATTTTTCTCATTTACTTACCCTGTGAATCTTAGGGCAAAATTATATTGGGTATGGGGAAGTTATGATCGAAAAGTGCCCTTTGTGGTCGAACCATAGTAATTTTACAACAGGTACTCTATTGGGTACAAAATCCTTTTTTAGCTCTCACAGCAGCATAAAACGGATTGAAAATATCGGCACGAAAACTTTACATATGGTGTTGTGGTTTAAGGCCAATCTATCAAGTTTGAAAACTTCATATCCTTTCAATCCGACTCAAGAGTCTAAATATATATTTTTTGGGTGCAGTATTTTAAAAAAATCAACTAGAACTTCAGATACTCACCTAAAATACTCATTTCCAAATTAGAGATTGAATCGGATTTTTCGTTTTCAATGCCAGTAACATTGGTATATGACCGTATAACAGTGTCCATAGGATACTGTACATAACAAACTTTCCGGATCGGAATTTTTAAAAAAGCATTTGCGATTTTTCTATATGAAGGACTTCGATTGCGCTTAATTATTTCACACATGAATTATATGGACAAGCATTAATATATCTGCAAAAAACACATTTGTTTGAAAAATTTGAGGTCGCCCTCGCCAAGAAAGCGGAGTCAGCCTTTAAATTCAATCGGGCCATCCCCCCTTTAAGATATTCTAGTTTCCCTATACTATCGTCCAAGCCATTTCGTTGCGAAAACGGTCGAGTGATTTTTTGAGCACTGATAGCCATGCAGAAATCTCGAATCCCTTAGCTTTGACAAAATGACATTGGCTCTCTAGGACCTTAAAATTGGCAAATTCTGAACTCAACAATTGCACTCAATGAACCTTGTAAATTGCCGACGTAAACAACTGTAGCAATCATAAAATGTAATTGCCCTAAGTTTATGACATTAACTGGTATCATAAAAATTCGGTCTAGGGTAACCAAAAAGTTCGAAGGCCAGGAGTACACTGCCACAATTTTTTCATGCTCATTTCAAATCCAATTCACCAAAGAATGTTCGTATTGTTTGTTGAGGGGCCCCCCCTGTTATAGGGTGGCCTTTTGGGAAGGCGCTGGATAGGACACTTTATCGTCTAATTCTAGCGACTGCAGCATGTATTGGGGTCTATACTTTGACATTTTCCTTTCCAGGTACTCATGTGAAGTTTACAGGAGAACCTTTGATAATTTACTGCAATGAATCGTCAAAACCACCCTTCTGTGTAGGTCATTAAATACGTTATCCATTCTGCCAGTAATGGTTGGTCCCTTCTGTAATTCCCTTTGGCAGTAGCTTATTGCGGTATTTCTTCATAATTTTCTTCCCAACAATGCAAAATATGTGTCTTTTCTGTAAACATTAATTCGCGATTGTTGCGATAAGCACTAAAGAATTCTCAGCAAAAAAACGATTGTTCGCGCAACATAAATTTATTGTACTGTTTTCCAGCGTTTTGTCGTTCTGTTTACTAAGACTACGAGCCTTTTCATTCCATTTTGAAAGTTGAGCTTCAATCAACGATAGTTTCGTCAGTATTTTCTCATTCCCGCCAAACATCACACTCGCTTCCAATTACTGCAACCGATATTATTTGGGCACAAAGACAAAACAATAAAGAATTTTGTGTTTTATCGTGCACGTACAGATGACGTAAAGTGAACTGATTCCGATGTCCTTTTTTAAGTTCTGGATGTCGACTGCACATGTTTCCGCCAGTACACGTTGACGTTCTTTTTGAATTTCGGCTTGGGCAACCATGAAATCAATGGTTCCTTTTGGCTTCTGGTTCCATGTCCTGTAAGAAAAAAAACACGCTGTCAAATATAATTGCACTATTTTATGTCATAGTTGACCTAAACAAAGGTCCATAACCCGCGATAGTTTTGCCCCCAGGACCCCCCTAGTTTCCGGAATGATCAAACTGTGGTGTCGGAGGAAAGCACTATTTCTATTTTACCCTTGAAATCTTTAGCGCGAAAAGATAAATATCCTGACTGAATTTCATTGATTTCTGATGATTATCTTTTTGATGACATTATTTTAAGGTTAAAATTGTGCGTTTTGAGAAAATTCCTATGCGATTTCGATATGGTAAAAGCATTGGAAAGAGCAAAAACATTCTCCGAGTTCAATTAAAACGCAATCATTAAAAATTTATGACAATAGCTGTTACTATGTGCGACGCTGAAGGAATTATCCCTTCGTGCGACTTTAAAACCATCACAAATTCTGTATGAGGTACCGGAAGCGGGGTAGTCTACTGAAACAAGGGTATGATTTCGTCCAAATTCGATTTTTCAAGCTTGATATAACGGCATGTTTTTAAGTAACACATCCATGGATTTCCAAAACTTAATATGGCGTGTTGTTTTATTAGAAAAGGAATATTAGAAAGTGGGTAATTGTTATTTAATTAATGTTAATTACCTAACTAAAAATAGCATTTTAAAATTTTGAGTTTTCGAAAGTATTTCTAGTTAAAAAATAGGGTGCTAATGTTACAGTTGGACGCCAAATTTCCCAAAATGCCTATCCAAAAAATAGGCAAACGTTAGCAAAATCTTTATCAGGTAGAAAAAATACAAATATATTTATTTGATATTTTACCTAGCCAAGTGTATTGCCTAACACCCAAAACTCACTCCCTCCCACTCTCTCTCTCCCATTGTTAATGTTCCTACTAAAACATTAAAAAATACAGATAACGTTCCTAATTTTGGAGAGGAACATTGGACAGTATACATGATGGGAAACTTGTGGTACTTTGAGGTTTTCGAAGTATTTAGTAAAATAGTTTGCTAATGTTACTACTGGACGAAAAAAATCCCCAAAATGCCTTTCAGGTAGAAAAAATACAAATTATATTGATTTGATATTTAAACCATATGCAAGTGATGCATTATAAAAATCCTCACTCACTCCTTAACTCCACTCAATCACTCACTCCACTCACTCCATTCACTCACTCAGCACTCACTCACTTCACGTTTTTCACTCACATGAACTCCACTACTCACTCACTCACTCACTCTATTATATCAATACTAAAAAACATTAAAAAATACAGCAACGTACTAATTTGGAGATGAACAGGAACAGACAGATCCCTTGATGGGAACCTCTATGGGTTTTTACTTTACTGTGAAACATACCATCTGCACACCTGCCAACACGGGAAAGTCAAAAAATTAAGTGCAGAGCACGCACAGCAAAAGTCATGACATTCGCCCTTAACCAAGTGGGGTCCAGTACGTTAGGCCACTAGTGCCTAACGTATAGATGCCCTTATGGGGCCCAGGAGCCTACCTAGGGTCCCGGAATGAGCCAGGGCTGTCAAAAAAAAAGGGCATATACACCTGATTTTATATATTTTTTTAATATTGGATTTTTTCAAAAAAAAATCAAAAAGTCTTACTAGTTCACATTTTCTGCAGTCTAACAATCTTAGAAATTGGGCTTAGTTAAATAAGATTACATCTGACTTGTTGGCAGAGTCTGCCTGTGGAATTTGGGTTAGAGTGGGATTGAGAGGACATACGGTTTATGTACAAAATCGACGAATCTTTTGGTATCTACCACAATACACTCTGTTTAACAACTAAAGCCGATTTCATAACTGTCGCTTTGAACACAAAGGTATACCAAGATCGCCATGGTTCAACGGTCTCTTAAAATCTGTCCTCCTTTTGAAATCCTCCAAATTTGACCAGAATCTTAAACTTGGTCTACATTCGTGTCCAATTTGCCAGATTCTCGAGTGACATTTTAATAGAAAATCTTCCAAATTTTTTTTTAAAACAAAGCTTCTTAAACTGCCTATTTCGGTCAATTTACTGATTTTACCAAGTGGCATGGTGACTGAACTTAAGGACAAAACTGACTCGGTTCATTTTTTTTTTAAAAAAAGGGGAGGTATAGAAGAAATGATGACTGTGATAAACCCTTATCACCGAATACTTGGATAATCTTATATTCAGTATCGCTTTAAAACCAGTTTCATAATAGAGCTGTTTGAAAGGAACATGGTCAATTACTATAGTGCCAAGCCGTTTTGGGGCATCGTTTTTGGCATATGGGACCGTTTTGTTCAATGGAAAAGCTCGGTCATCCGTGTGTGCTTGACCTCGCTTTATTCCGTTGAATGCAATGGTATACAAACTGAACACAAAAGAAACTTATAATATTCACCAGGTCATATCTTAAAATCCTTGCAAAATGAACCAAAATTGCACACAGGATTACTTCAATACTCTGAAAACATATCATTGACCAAGCAGTTGCAAAGCTGACAGTGAAATGCGCTGACATAGAAGCACTTGCTGTATTAGATGTCATGGGCCTAGAAATTTCAGCAAGGTAGAGTTTCAAAGCATAGGGGGCGTAGAGGGGGGGGCAGAGTGCCCACTCTCTAAATCTTTTGAGGGGAAATCGGGAAATAAAATGCTCACATTTATGTTAAATCAGCCCTTTTTGGGATTCTTTTGCCCTGCGACCGGAAAATATTTGCTTGTGATCGGGAAATTTCTGCACCTACCGGGAAATCGCCCCCTCAGAACGACCGGGCTGGCCACGCACCTGAACTGCTTGGTCAATGACATGTTTTAGAGTATTGAAGTACGGTGTGCAATTTTGGTTCATTTTGATGGGCAGTATTTTAAGATATGACCTGGTAAAAAATTATAAGTTTCTTTTTGTGTTCAGATTATTATGCTACCTAGTATAACACTGTTGAAATAATCAATTGCACGGGTAGTAATTGTTGAACAGACAATATATAAAATTTAGCAGTCTACAGACCCTCAGAGCACCTGTGTCTGAATAGCGCCATTGATAACTGTTTATCTGCTTTCACATAAAAGTATTTTAGTGTGATTTTTTTAACGAAATAAGCAGCTATTTAAACAATTAATGTTGGTATAATACTGTCTTGAGCATATAAATCACGAATATACGGATTAAATACAGAAAAAAGGGAGTCACTTGCGTAAAAGTGAGTCAATTTGTCCGTATAGTGAAACACTGCCTCAAAATGAGTCACCTTGACTCATTTCTGGACCAAGTGTTTCACCCGAGACGAATATAGGTATATTCGTCTCAGGTTTCACTATACGGACAAGTCACTCACTTTTTTCTGTGTGTGTACTGCAAATGTATGTCCTTTCTATGAATGTAAGAGTTCTATTCTGAATAACTGGGCTAGTTCATGAGGATGAGATATGCAAATCAATTTATTATAGCTCAACAGTCTTCTTCCTTAGGCATCATGCCAACGTGGACGGTCAACAAGAGTTTAAACAGCATTGCACCAAAGCTGACTTATTTCCAGATGTTTTCAAGTTCTCATCCTATCATCTTTGGATCCTAACCAATTGAAAAAATCTAATGTACTAGCGTGTTCTCATCCTATAATCTTTGGATCCTAACCAATTGAAAAAATCTAATGTCTAGCGTGTTGTATCCTATAATCTTGGATCCAAACCAATTGAAAAAATTAAGTATAGCGTATTTCTCATCCTTCATCTTTGGACCTAACCAATTGAAAACAATTGTCTAATGTCCTAGCGTGTTATCATCCTATCAATCTTTGGATCCTAACCATTAAAAAATCTAATGCATAGCGTATTCTTCATCCGATCATCTTGATTCCTAACCCCAATTGAAAAAAAAAATTCTAAGTACTAGCGTGTTCTAATCCTATCATCTTTGGGATCTCAACCAATTGAAAAAATCTAATGTACTGAACCAAAAACAATGGTTGTTTTATTGACTCATAAGAATAGCCTGCTTACCTTTTTTATCCGAGGTGGATGTACAAATTCATATGTCTTGGTTACAGATGCAGCAACCTCCCAAAATACCACATATTATCATTAACGAGTCCCTAACCGTGACGGTAGCGTTACCAATACCAACAATTCCAACTTCCTCTTCGTCTTACCCTCCCCAAAATGCAGCATCTTGCAGGGGGCGGGACGGGCAGGGAATCAACATCGGATCAAGGTAAGCAGGCTATTCTGATGAGTCATAAAAAAAACACCATTGTTTTGTTCAGACTCTACAAGAATATGCTTACCTTTAAATCCGATGTTGGAGTACAAAATTGCATACAACATAACCAGCTAGCACAGGTAGACGTGAGGAGTGCAAGATGCAGCATCATATTATTTAATTATCTAGAGATAAGCTAAGACCGAGTAATGATTAAAAGGGAATACTATCGGGCGCGAATCCTCAAGTCCCCCCGAAGGACTAGAAGATTCGCGCCAGGTTGCATCCCTACCTGCTTACCACAAAAAGTACTTACCTCAACACCGGCTAGGGTCTGGCAGCCTGCAGCACTGCCCTACGAATGCTCCACGATTGGATTCCACGTTACGAAGGAAAACTGACGTAAAGGTTGGTGCAGAGCGCCACGAGGACTGTCTCGACAAATTGCGCAAGGAAAAACCCCGCGCTGGAACGCCAAAGAAGAACTCGACACGCGCCGAGAACTATGGGCGGAGACCCAGAGGGCGTTCCAGGTACGCAGCAGAGGATCCTGAATAACAGAAAAACCCCAAAACGTGCTAGGAAGCCTTCGCCGCTGGCCCCTGAGGGGCTGTGGGAGGAGGTTACGAAGAGCTGTTGAGTGGGGCCCATAAGGGACGGCCCCGACCTCCTGAAATACCACTGAGCGCCCTAACCGGGCACCAAACCCTATCTGAACCCAAGTGATGAGTGCCAAAGATATCTCGGGAAGGTTAAGAGGAAGAGGCGCGAAGGTACTACATTTCATTTAGGCAGGAAGTCCGGACGGAAAGAATAGTAACACATGAGTTGGAGAAGGGGAGGCAATCACCGACGGCAAGGGCGAGCAGTTTCAAACAACGACGCCCGGAAGTCACGACAAAAAGAAAACAGCTTTAAACGACCATGAGGAATGAGGATCATTAGAGAAGTGTCTTCGAATGGTTCGAACAGAGATTTTCCTCAAGAACTCCAGCACGGAGTAAAGGTCCCACGGTTGAACGATCCGCCGCTGAGGAGGACGTGAATAAACATGACTCCAGCAACAGTCGAATAGAAAACAGTCGTAGAGCCCGGAGCCATCCACGAAACTACGATGAAAAGACTGAATTGCCGATTTGTAGTTGCCTATTTGTAGTTGCGGGACTGCCGCTGCCTTCTAGTCTTGACTCAAATCGTTCTGTAAGGAAACTGCTATTTGCCCTACTCGGGCTTGGGTCGGAGAAACCGCTATCGCCCGGCACCACCTGCAAGTAGGGAGCGAGGGACGCGCGAGTAGTTCTGCGGGTCGAAGCCCTCTTTCCTTGGTAGTGAGATGGAAGCTTCCCTTAGAAAGGCCCACTCCAGGCAACGTTGCCGGACAAGGGCCAAAGCAGTCAGCTTCAGATGCTCCATCCCCGGCTGGACGCCTTCGGGCCCCGGCTGCCGGAGAAGATCCGGTACCTGAGGTAACAGCGGGGGACCCCCATGAGGAGGTACACAGGGCCGGAACCAAAGGAGAGCTGGGCCAGAACGGGGCTATCAGAATGCCGTTGCGGTCCTCCTCCGAGACCTTGCGGCCTACCCTCGGGATGAGGGAGAGACGGGGGAAAAAGCGTAGGCCAATTCAGTCCCAAAATGATGGACAGAGCGTTCGATGGCGACTGCACTGGGGTTCCGGACCGGGCGCAATACACGGAAAGGCTGGAGCATGGATGCGAGGCAAAGATCTATCGACGGATAGAATATCCGAGTGATGTCCGCCCAGGGATATGGTCACCCCGGCAATATGCCTCCGCCACCAGGCCGATCCCTCCTGATGGCGCAGATAAGCACCTCGGGAGGCGGCGAAAAATTTGGACGCCCGCCCTGTGCAACCCGAAACCGAAGCCATTTCCGAGATCGGCCCGGGTGAATGGGACCATGCAGGTAGGCCGTCCTGGAGATCCAGGGGCGTGCCCAAACCCCTTGAATCCGGGGGACCAAAAACCGCCCCAAAGGGAGGGAAGACGGGGGGGGTTTTTTTGATTGCCTCCTTGCGCTGTAACCCGGACTTCCTCGATAGCAGGGCAGTCACGCTACTCCGGACGGAGGTAAGAACTGTATCCCTGAGCTGCGAGTGACGAGGGGAGGGGCGGTGAACTCCAAAGCGGTTTAGCCTAGAGTCACTACGCCCAACACCCAACTGCCCGGGTGGATCTACCACCTCCGGGAGTAAGTAATCTAGTAAGCGGCCGCCCACCGGGGATATTCCACCGGCGGAAATGCCTGAGTCCGTGGACTGAGACACACGGCCGCCACCCCGTCAAACTTTCCCGGTCTTAATCCCCTTGGTCTCTTGAAGGGTTAAGAACCGGAAGGACCCGCCAGCCTCTTCACAATCTGATCCTGACAGAGGTGGATGGGGGTCGCAGTATAGAGGGGAGCTGAAGAGTTGGGAATGAGTGCACAAAAGGATGCCGTCGGCCTGCCCTTCTTCGGCTTAGGCTTCCCCTAGGGAAAGTGATGCGTCAGTTCTTTTGAAGCGTGCACTCAATGGTGAGCGAGTTGCAGCCTGCCTCCAGCAACGCCCGCTTTAACTCGCCACCAAAATAGCGATATTGGAACCACAGAGACCTAACGCAAATCCGAGATCACGATAAAGGTCCGCTGAATAGAGCGGCATTTGCGTTCTGCGGCGCAGCGCCACGAAGCGCATCGCGAGGGGCATCGACTTCCTCAGGTGGTGGGCATAGCTAGCGTTGCCGTCAGCGCCACCGGACAAACCCGAAGGGGCGAAGACTCCGAGCTCAACTCCCCACTCACTAAGTCACCGAGTAGTTGGTTGAGGGGGAGAGAGAAAGCAGCAAACCCAATCAAAGTCCGCACATGGGAATTGACTAGCTTAAGCTCATCCTCCCAAAAGGAGAAAACACTCCCGGGTGAAGATTAGGAACCAGTCTTCGGGAGAGTTCTGGCAATATCTTTCATCCAAAGTAGGAACTTCAGAGTAACTTGGAGTAATCCTCAGGCGAGACACGCAAGACTTTGTTGATACCACGCGCGGAACGCGAGGCCCAAGGTCTATCAGCAACGTCAAGCGCTTGGCAAGCCTGATGGATCTCCGCCGGTCAGGAGAGCGAAGGCGCCGGGTGAGAAGGCTTTGTACCCAAGCCACCCAGGCGCAGACATCCCAGAAGGTCCCTGGTGCACCTATCAGCCACAGCTTTTAATATTGAGGCCATAGCCTCTGATGATGTACGGCGGCATCCCGGGAAAGGAGGACTTTACTGAAGACTTGCCCGCTTGCAGGCAGGATGTGAGAAGATGCAGAACACTGTTCATCTTGATCTCTTCCTCATTAGTCCCCTCATTTCCGTCGCCATCTTCACCTTCGGGCCCCTGAGTCAGGACCAGGGGACCGTGACGATGTGGTAGGAATCTGCGACAGCACTGGCGCAGCTCCGAGTGTCGGCTGTTGGGATGCACCAATAGTAACGGCACTAGAGGCAACGGTAGAAGCAGGGTTGATCTGATCGGACTGCTTAACTAGCTAGCCGTCGAAGGCTGCTACCTTGGTACGCGTTGCTTGAGTACCCCTGGCCTTGAGGCCAACCATGTTGGCCTGCATCAAGCCAGTGTACCCAGGGTACACCTATGGGTGAAAGCCATGGGGTATCCCGCCAGCCAAACCGGCGGGGGTACCTGTAGGCCAGGACCAATTGGCAAAAGGAACCCCGTCTGCGATGCCGGCCGGACCAGGGAGGGCGCCCCTGTTGCCAAGTCAAACCATCGTGGTTCGGAGCATAGCGTACAGGGAGGGATGCCGCACGGTACCCCAGTAGTGCTAGGTCTCAACCCTCGTGAATGCCAAAAGGAAGGCGATGTTTAGGATCAACTGATTGAACATTCATCGCCTGAGAGATGGCATTGAAGGAATTACGACTGGTAATCCCCGATTGAAAAAGCCCATTTGTTGGCATAAATACCCCAGGGAATTAGGCCAAGGAACCAGGGATAGGTGGATTACCCGTAGAGGTTCCTCCCGGCGAAAAAAACTCCCACTGCAAGAATATTCATGGTAGGGAGGACCGGGAACGGTTAGACCTGTGAGGTTACAACAGTAGTAAAACGGCAACTAGGAGCGATGCTGTGAAGAAGGGTTTGACCTGGTAGTGGACTGCTAACATTAGGGGCGTAGGCCGTCGGTGGCGGACGCGTACCTTGGTACGTGGAGCCCGGGTACCCTTGGCCCCGAAGGCCAACCCTATGTTGGCCTGCAACAAGCCAGTGTGGCTGCATACAGGTGTACCCAGGGTACACTGCGGCGAAACGCCTCGGTATATCCCGCCAGAAAACCCAGGGGGGGAACCTGAGGCAAGACCAACGGCCAAAGGAACCCCGCACGCGATGCTGAAAAGGTCGCCGCTGCAGGAACTGCTGGCTGATGAAAGCGTACGGTACCCCAGTCCGTGGATAGGTATCAACACTCGTGAATGCCCAAAGGGGGGGGGGGGAAAGGCGATTAGATGAACTTGATTGAACATTCATCGCCTGAGAGGTGGCATTGAGGAAATATCGACCGGTATAATCCCCCGATTTGAAGGGCCCATGTTGGCAATAATCCATAGGGATTGCGGCCAAGGACCAGATATCGGTGGATTACCCGTCACGTTCCTCCCGGCCGAAAACCACTGTAGAGCTTATGGTAGGGAGGATCGAGACGGCACTGAGGTAACGGTGGCCGTTACGAGCCCCAACCTGCAGTTGAGCGTAGCAGTATTGGCAGCAGCACAACCCCCGATGACCACACCGGATTCATAAGCCTGGCCGGCCAGCGTGTCCGTGGCGATGGGTACCCCGCTAATCAGAGACCCCAAACTGGTGCGGGTCACTCGCTAGCAGAGCCTGGGAAGCTGCACCAAGTACGTCCCCCGGGGCTGTTGAGGGACCCTTCCAGCGAAACTTCACGCTCCCCTAGCTACCAGTAACTGTCACAGAAGCCGGGAGGAAGACTGCCAAGCACTGCTAAACGCCCGAGGTGAGCGTAGTAGTAGTAAGCGACAGCGTCCAGGTAAACCTGATGAACGCCGGCATCGTAGCCTGGCCGGCCAGCGGTCCCGTGGTGGGGGGTATCCCGTATCGAGAGACCCCACCCTGTGGAGCGGGCCCTCGATAGCAGAATTTGGGAAGTTGCACCACAGTAGCGCCCTCGAGGGGACCCTTCCAGTGGAACCTCCCGCGCCCCCAGCTACCGAAACGGTCACAGTAGCCGGGGGAACGCCTTCGGCAACTTCAACCGTACAGCGCCCCAGGGGCGCCTGTGATGAAGAAGCCGGGACCGGAGCCCCCGAGATAACCGCCCTGAAATGCTTGCCCGAGCTAGCAGTTTGCGGGAAGACGAGTAGAAGCAATAGACCTTCGAGGCCGTAATCACGCGGAGGAAGCCCAGCCCAGTGCATCGAAATGTTTTTCGGCCAGATCAATTACACATCGAGGACGCACCGATTCTCTCAGCAAGAACGGAGATCATAGCAGAGAGGATGCGGGTCCAGCAGGACACATGGACGGAAACGAGGACACGGGTGGGACATAGGCAATCAATCAATCAAATTTATTTTGTTCATCACATCAATCACATCAAACAATGAAATACAAGTATGAAATTGCAGTATAAAATAAAAATGGATTACCACAATAGAAATCAGATTATTTTATAGGATTAAATTAAATTAGAGAATAGTGATGAACGAGGTCACTGCTAAACACTAAGCGTGAAAATGCAGTAGTAGTAACCTCAACTAACTTACGTGTTACTACAACAAGAGAGACAGGACAAAAAAAGAAGAAATTACAAAATCAAAGACAAAAAAGGACTGGGACAGACCATTACGATACAAATTACATTGGACAAAGACAAAGATCAGCCGACAGTCAAATTCAAAGGATAAGGAGATACAACCCGAGTAAAAAGCAGAAAATAGGAAGTGGTGACAGCACTATACGAATTGATGAGACTCTTTTTCATATAATTTTGAAGGAAGATAAAGGTGGGGAGTTTTTAATATAGAGGCAGATTAAGCCCCATAGTAGAGTGGCATTGAAACTTCAGGGTATTATTAGCAAGTACGTTAAATGGTTTTACACGGGGTATTTTGGGATTGCCTGGTCTCATTTAATGGTGAGTAGAGGTTTATGAGTTGTATGAACATGAATGTGGCAAGTTGAAGTTTATAAATACATTAACCTTCAACGTTTTAAGCAGAGAAAATAAAGGGGTCTGTGGGGCCAGCCACAGGGAGTTAGTACGTGTTCTAATAACTCTTTTCTGAGGAATAAAAAGTGAGTCGAGACCGCGTTATTAGCAACACAAGCTAGGCTACAATGAAATAGGTAATATAAGTGAATTATAATGTGTTAAAGTATAAAGTGAGCTTTGAGGAAGAAATTGTCTAAACTGCGGATAATCCCGTTATATTAGCATAATTGTGGGGGAAATGTGCTGGGTATTGGAATTCCAGGATAAATGTTGGTCAATAAGGATACCAAGGAATTTTGTAGTTAGTACTTGTTGAATCTGAGTATGCGCTTATTTTAACATATAGTTTAATTTCTGGCTTATTTTAGATGTATTTTAAAAATCATATAGTGGTCTTTTTTAATATTCCGCGATAATTCTTTAATTTAAACAGTTTGAAATAATATCAAGTTCTTATTTACTATTGGTCAAGTAGATTAGAATGGGGATGTGAAAAAAAGTATATTTGGTCGTCTGCAAATATATAAAAGTGTGGTATTTCAGAACAGAGTGAAGTCATTAATGGATATGAGGAACAAAAGGGGGCCCAAGGATAGAGCCTTGAGGAACTCCACAAGTAATGGTTGCTGGTTCAGAGACAGGGTGTTATAACAAAACCCGTTGTTTTCTAGAGATAGGTAGTTCCCTAGCAAGTCATTAGCAAGACCCCGGATACCATACTTATTTACACTTGCAAAGAGAGTTGTCGTGTGATTTATGTATCGAAAGCTTGCCTAAGATTCTAAAAATATACCAACGGTATGAAGTTTATTATCCAGATCTCAGATATTTTGCCAATACAGTCATTAATGGCCATAGCGTAGATCGTTTTAGGCCTACAGCAAAGGATGAGGGTGATGAGAATACGTATTTTGTTATAAAGTTATGTATAACGAAAAGACGAACCTTTCAAGAAGTTTCGAAATGGATGGAAGAATTGAAAATGGGTGTTTATAGTTAGAAAATTGTGTTTGTCGCCTGCTTTGAAATATTGGTTATAACATTGCCTGTTTTAATTGGTTGAGAACCTTTCCACAGAAGAAGTAAGAGAGGGGAAATTTAAAACGTGTGTGTTAAAACACTACTAATGGATGGAATAACGAGTTGTTTAAGGAGGTTATGACTGATGCATAGATGTAATGCTATACTGTTTTTAATTTTTTTTTTTCCACGCGTGTTAATTTGATAAGTCATCAGGGAGATAGGATATAGGAAACAGGGTAGTGGGGTATTGGGTTATTGTTGCTGCAAAGGGAGGTTTAAAATCCATTGATGGTTCAGGGATTTTGTTGGCCAAGAGTAAAAACCTATATTTGCCAAAAAAAAGTGTTAAAGGTTTTCAGCTATGGCTCACATTGTCAGTGATCTTTCACCCTCGCTTATTGTGTTAAAAAAAATCAGGAACTTGCTTTTTTATTAGGCCCAATAAACTGTTTTTTAACGTTTTCCACATTTCATAGTATCGGTTATTATTTTCAATTTTATTGGTATGTAAGATTTGTGCTAATTCGCAAAAGAATTTAGGGGTTACGGTATTTGGTATATTTGAGTTTATTTCATCACTTGGGATAGAAATATATCTTTTATATAATTATCTTTGATTGTATGATTTTATTAAACCTTCAGTGACCCACGTTTTTTTTGGTGAATTGCATTGTGAAATGGTTTTATTTGTTAATTTGACAGTAGATGTTCAGGAGTTGATGCGAATTTTGAGGATGAATTGGATTGTAGGCTTGATCTGGGTCCTCTGTACTAATAAACGGTGTCCAGTCAACAGGGACCAATGCTTTAAGTTTTTTTTTGCCAGGGGGGGTCTTTATGTTATTGGATGTTGAACTTAAGGGGTATATATGTTGCGTTTAGTTGAAGTAGGCCTATAGTTATGCTGAGTAAGGAAGACGGGAAAAATGATATGCAAGATCAGTGACCATCACACCAGAAATAATAGGGGATGAAATATCATTTGTAAAAATATTGTCTATCAGCGACACACTGGTATGCCCAGTACTGTAATGTTGGATGCGAGTTGGTCGATCGATACTGGGAATAAAATCATAAGAATAAAATAAATTAATAAATTCGTTAACTCTGGAATCTTTGTCAAGAGAAAGTAGATCGAGGTTAAAATCCCCCATTATATAGCACGGTCTCTTTTCCCTAGAAATAGTGTTTAAAGTTTTCCCCAGTTGGTCTATGAAGTCGGAGTAAATCACGTAATCAGGTTTGTAGATAATGCCAATAATGGTTTTAATGGAATGTATGGAAATTTCAACGAATATCGAATCACAATCATTACAATCAAGGTTAAGATCGGATCTAAGGCGATAATTTAAGTCAGAATTGATGAAGAGAGAGACGCCACCTATGGCAAGCCATAAAGGCCATAACGTATTGCCGCAACGCGTTGCGACATTTCGTCAACGCGTTGCGAGAAAGTAGCAACGCGTTGAGGCGTCGGCCAATTAGAATGACGAATTTCTGTGACGTATTTCAAAAATTAGACCCACAACGCGTTGCAAAGTATCTAGCAACGCGTTGTGGAAACTCACAACGCGTTGCAAGCCTTCACAACGCGGTTTGCTACTTCACAACGCGTTCGAAGGTTCACAAGCCATAGGGTCATAACGTATTGCCGCAACGCGTGTGAGAAAGTAGCAACACGTTGCGACATTTTTCGGCAACGCGTTGCAGCCACGGCCAATCAAAATCATGATTTCTGTGACGTATTTCAAAAAATAGATAAAAACGCGTTGCGGCATACGTTATTACCCTTATGGCTTCACAAACGCGTGGCAGCCTGACAACAGCTTGCGGGCTTTCACAACGCGTTGTAAACTTTCACAACGCGTTGTGAAGGCAATAAGGGTCATACGTATACCGCAACGCGTTGTGAAGGGTTTTGCAATGGCGGTGTGAAGGTCGCAACGCGTTGTGAGATTTATAATTTTTGAAATAACGTCACAGAAATTCATGATTTGATTGGCCGACACCGCAACGCTTTGGCCGACATGTCGCACGTTTTTGTGACTTTCTCACAATCGTTGTTCGGCATACGTTATGACCCCTTAGGGCTTTTGGTCCTCCGCAACGCGTTTGTGAATCTTTGCAACGCGTTGTGAAGCCGCAACGCGTTGGTGAAAGGTTTTTGCAACGCGTTTGGCAAAAGTATCTAGCAACGCGTTGGTGGGTCTATTTTTTGAAACACGTCACAGAAATTCATGATTTTGATTGGGCCTACACCGCAACGCGTTTGCCGAATTTCGCAACGCTGCCGAAATGTCGCAACGCGTTGCTACTTTCTCGCAACGCGTTGCTCAATACGTTATTGCCTTTAATGGCTTGCCCTAGCCACCCCCCCGCCGATCATGTCGAATAATCAGATGATAAATCCTCAATGTCGATCAGGCAGGCATCGTCCTCAGTTGTAAACCATGTTTCGGAAATCCATAAATCGGAAATGGTGTTTAAACAAGACAAATAGTTAACGATATTATTGGATTTTTTTAATGATACTGCGTCGTCGCTGGTATAAGGATACTTTAATGGTAATTAGAGATGGTTTTGGTGTGTGTTAATTTTTGTCAGAGCGTATGCTAACGGCAATTGCTGTCATTTGTTTTAGATATATATTATCATCGTAAGAGTCGTCAAAAGGGTGTAAGAACGTCAAAGCAAAATGGCTGTAAAGATTTGAGTCTGGACATAGACCGAAACGCCAAAAACATTAACAAATTATATACAAAACAAATATATAGAATAAAGTACTTAGAGATATTTATAGAACTTAAGAAAAAAAACTATTTAAGCATAAAAAACAACTGATTAAATTAAGCTTCAAAAGCGGAGCTTAAATATAGTCCACCCAACTACCGAAGGTAAATCCTGTATATGAGAACCCAACTGGTATTTCGGGGATACCCCCCGCATCGACTACCCGAGCCCTTTTAGTATAAAACGCACTCAAAGCGAGGGATAAACTAGAATAAAGAAAATAACTTTTTCTTCTGGTCTACCTAAAAGATGTAAAACGAACCTAGGACGTTACAAAACCTCCAGAATAGACAATTTGAGTTCTGAAACCACCTAGTGGTTTAAATATCTGTAAATTAATTCCAACAAAAACGGAGGCTAGCTATAGACCAACTACCGTATCTTGGTGGAATCCCAAGACGACAGATGAAGTTGAATTGGGGTATTTTTGAACGTCGGCTATCGCTGACGTCCCGGTTAGGGACCGGGTAATGACATATATGTTTGTCTGGCAAGCTATAAAGGCCAAAACGTATGCTGCAACGCGTTGCGATAAAGTAGCAACGCGTTGCGACATTTCGTCGGCAACGCGTTTTTGCGGACGTCGCCAATCAAAATCATGAATTCTTCTGTGACGTTTTCAAAAATAGACCCACAACGCGTTGCTAGATACTTGCAACGCGTTGCCAACCGTCACAACGCCGTTGGCGAGCTTCACAACGCGTTGCAAGCTTCACAACGCGTTGCCTAAGGTCACAACCATAGGGTCATAACGTAAATGGCCGCAACGCGTTGTGAGAAAGTCACAACGCGTTGCGACATTTCGGCAACGCGTTGCGACATTTCGCAACGCGTTGCGGGTGGTCGGCTAATCAAAATCATGAATTTCTGTGACGTATTTTCAAAAATAATAAATCTCACAACGCGTTGCGGCAATACGTTTATTACCTTATTGCAATTCAAAAAACCTTTGTGAAGTTTACACGTGTTGTGAACTCGCAACGCGTTGTGAATGCTTGGGGCAACGCGTTGTGAAGGCATAAGGGTCATAACGTTTTGCCGCAACGCGTTGTGGATCTATTTTTGAATATTTCCACAGAAATGTATGATTTTGTTTGGCCGACACCGCAACGGCGTTGCCGAAAGTTGCAACGCTTTGCCGAAATGTCGCAACGCTTTGACGAAATGTCGCAACGCGTTGCCCAAATGTCGCAACGCGTTGTCTACTTTCTCACAACGCGTTGCGGCAATACGTTATGACCTTATGGCTTGTGAACCTTCGCAACGCTTTGTGAAGGTTGCACGCGTTGTGAAGGTCGCAACGCGTTGTGAAGGTCGCACGCATATGGCAAGCCATAAAGGCCATAACGTATTGCCGCAACGCGTTTGCACATTTCGGCAACGCGTTGCGAGAAGTAGCAACGCGTTGCGGCGTCGGCCAATTAGAATGACGAATTTCTGTGGACGATTTCAAAAATTGACCCCCAACTCGTTTGCAAGGTATCTAGGAACGCGTTGTGGAAACTCACAACGCGTTGCAAGCCTTCCAACGCGTCGACCTTCACATACGCTTTGCAACCTTCACAACGCTTGCGAAGGTTCCAAGCCATAAGGGTCTAACTTCTTGGCCGCAACGAACGGTGTGAGAAAGTAGCAACGCGTTGCGGTCATTTTGGCAACGCGTTGCGGCGTCGGCCAATCAAAATCCAGCATTTCTGTGACGTATTAAAAAATAGATCCACAACGCGTTGCGACAATACGTTTATGACCCTTATGGCCTTCACAACGCGTTTGCAAGGCCTTCACAACGCGTTGCGAGCTTCACAACACGTTTAACTTCAGAACGCGTTGTGCGGCATAAGGCATAACGTAATGTGCCGCACGCGTTGTGAAGGTTTGGCAACGCGTTGTGAAGGTCGCAACGCGTTGTGCTATTTAATATTTTTTGAATACTCACAAGAAATTTCATGATTTTGATTGGACTGACAACCGCAACACGTTGCCGCGAATTTCGCAACGCGTTTGCTGAATGTCGCAACGCGTTGCGAAAGTCGCAACGCGTTGTGGTGACTTTCTCACAACGCTTGCGGCAATACGTTTATGACCCTTATGGTTGTGGACCTTACAACGCGTTGTGAAGCTGCAAACGCGTTGTGAGCTCGCAACGCGTGGCGAAGGGTTGCAACGCGTTGCAAACCAGTATCTAGCAACCGTTGTGGGTCTATTTTTGAATACGTCCACAGAAAGGCATGATTTTTATTGCCGACGTTGCAACGCGTTGCCGAAATGTCGCAACGCGTTGCTACTTTCTCGCAACGCGTTGCAGCAATACGTTCTGGCCTTTGTGCGCTTGCCATAAACGCGTTGTGAAGGCTTGCAAACGCGTTGTGAGTTTTCCACACGCGTTTGCTAGATACTTTGCAACGCGTTGTGGGTCTATTTTTGAAATACGTCACAGAAATTCGTCATTCTAATTGGCCGACGCCCGCAACGCGTTCGACGTTCTTGCAACGCGTTGCCGAAATTCGCAAACGCGTTGCTGAAATGTTCGCAACGCGTTGCGCAATACGTTTATGGCCTTTAATGGCTTGCCATATGTGTTACTTTGGGAGGTTCGCATCGTACCAGACATATGCATTTTGTACATCCAACATCGATGTTAAAGTTAATGCAGTATTCTGTATGAGTCTAGCGTGTTCTCATCCTATCATTTTGGATCCTAACAATTGGAAAAAAATCTAATGTACTGGGGTGTTTTCATCCTATCATCTTGGATCCTAACCAATTGGAAAAAAATTCTAATGTACTAGCATGTTCTCACCTATTCATCTTTGGATCCTAACCCTTGCCAAAAATTCTAATGTACTAGCGTGTTCTCATCCTATCATCCTTTGATCCTAACAATATAAAAAAATCCTAATGTACTAGCGTGTTTCCTCATCCTATCATCTTTGGGATCCCTAACCATTGAAAAAATTCTAATGTACTAAGCGTGTTCTCATCCTCTCACTTTGGATCCTAAACCAAGTAAAAAAAATTCTAATGTACTGGTGTGTGTTTTCATCCTATCATCTTGATCCTAACCAATTGAAAAAATCTAATGTACTGGGCGTTTTTTTCAAAGCAAAAGCAATTTCTTCACGTTAAAATGTCTGCTTCACTAACAACCACCAGAATGAGACATCTGCGCCCTGCTTCACACAGCGTACAGAGAGAGCACTGTTAAAGGGACATAATGGCATGAAAAAAATTGACATAATGAAAAGGACCCTTACTGAAATCACTTCCACGAGTTTGAAAACAATTTGGATGTTTACATTCTGTAAAAACAAGAAGAATTCCAGCGGGGAGGTGGCAGTTTGTGGCAATTTCTGGAACAAGGATGCTGACATTACTGCCAGCATTTACCAAACTTGAAAAGCATGTTGTCATCAGCTCACAGACCAATGCTATTGTATATGTGCTAATTCCGGCTAATCCATCTTTCACTTGCCAGATCAATATCGTACTACAAGCCTAAACACTATGAAATAAATTCACTGAAAAAATCACTGAAATCTGAAATGAACACTGAAAAGGAGTAACGCTGAAATTATCAATGAAATGATCACTGAAAGTACAATAATTTCAGTGGGATTAGTGCATTTCAGTGTGATTAATATCTAGGGTCATTCCACTAATCACACTGAAACTTGACTCTTAATCCCTCTGAAGATCACATTTTCAGTGATCATTTCAGTAATAATTTCAGCGTTACTCCGTTTCAGTGTTCATTTCAGATTTCAGTGATTTTTTTCAGTGAATTTATTTCATAGTGAAAGTACAGTGCCTGAATCCCGGTCTGAATGCTTTTGAATTGTGTCGCAAAAAGCTGCAAAACATGCCAGATATACACTGTAAATTCTGTCAGGGATGTGAACACCTTGCTTTTCTGTTCCAGAAATTGCCACAAACAGCCACCTCCCCCGGGAACTCTTCCTGTTTTTACAGAATGTAAACATCGAAATTGTTTTCAAACTCGTGGAAGTGATTTTCAGTAAGGGTCCTTTTCATTATGTCAATTTTTTTTTCATGCCATTATGTCCATTTAAGAATGACATTTTGTGTGCTTTGGATCAAAGGCGAGTTGTTTTATTATATACTTCTTGACCCGAGTGCAGCTTTTGACAAAGTAGATTATACCATCCCCATTTACCAGCTTTCTGACATATTTCTGACAAGGTTTTCAAATTGAAAAAAAATGAGTCTACTAGCTTAATTGAGATTATAGCATGTAGACCATGAGCCGAGCAAATTGTCGGTATCCTGAAAGGGGACAAAACGACACTTATTATTATATGCAGCATCAGTATACCATGGCCTGCACAAAAATGCATGACAGCATTTGTGGAATGCTATAGCCAGGTAGGGGTGGCCAAGGTTTATACGGGGGAAAATTTTAAAAAAAAGGTATAGTTTGTACTAACTACAGCCTGAAGTTTTGGAGTTATAGGCTAAAAACAGCAAAAATCAATAAAAAAGGGGTAATTTTCAGTTGTACAGGGGTCAAATTTCAAAGTTGCTCTGATTTGGATAAAATATGGTGCATATTATTGGTGAAGCTCATAGGATTAAAATAAAGAATAGTTTTGACCGTCTAAAATGCTTAGTTACCAATGTAGGGGGAAACAAAGGTTTACGTCCGTTGTATTCAATGGGGCTTGACCTTTTTTCCCCCTACTTTGGTAACTAAGTATTTGAGACACTCAAAACTATTCCTTATTTGAATCCTATGACCTCCACCAAAAATTTGCACCATTTTGCATCCAAATCGGCGCAACTTTAAAGTTTGACCCCTTTACAACTGAAATTTAATAGTCCAATATTGTATGATTTGAGCCCCCACACAAATTGCCAACAGAAACAATTTTGTGTTAATATATTCTGAAACAGTCCAAAAATATATTTCAAGTCTCCCAAAATCAACCTAGTGGACCATGTAAAATAATGGGGAAACGTTTGTACAGGGTAAAAAATTAGAATTGTTTCGAATTGATTTAAAGGATGTACCAATTTATTGGCTACTCCTAAGGTTTAAAAAACGGTATAGTTTCCCTAACACACGTTAAGTTTTAGTATTATAGGCTCATCAACAGTTCAAGGTCATATATATCATCCTGGGTTAGACCATTCATAGAATGGTCCCCGATTTGATCGGACCTGGTTGTAAAGTGTTTCATTTGTCCCACTAGATACGTAAATGAAATAGATTCTTTGTTTGAACTTTCTATATAAGAATACAGAGCTATGACTGTCACCTCCCATAGACCTGTATCCCCCAGTCACATTTTGCGTTCCAATTTATGCATCGAATATTATAGATGGTGGGGCAACCATTATATTTTCGGGTTCTATACCATTAGACGATACAATTTTAGACACCATTTTTATAACGAAGGATATATCTGAAAATACCCCAACGTGACCTTGAACCTATTTTGACTTAACTATTGCACTACAACCTGCAGATATGGCAACTATACCTTTTTTTTAATCTGGAAATGTAACGACACGTTGGCATACTTTTCGACGCGTTTTGATACTTTTCAATAGTTTGACCCCTGTATAACTTACCCCCTTAAAAATATATGTTCCACTCCTTTGAATTTTATAGACTTTTGGTATGGTTGTTTTTAACGGTATTCTCAATACAAGATCTGTTGGAATTGATTCTGTTGCAATCGTGTTGGGTTAAGGCGCATTCTTCTATTTGACTGGCCTATAACCTTTTGACCTGTTTTTTTACTGTTTTTTAACATTAACTCCAAAACTTTGGGTTGTAGATAGTACAACTATACTTTTTGGAATCCTTATGGATGGATCAAATGATGGTGGCATACTTTTCAACATGGCCGATCATTTTAAAATTTTGACCCCTGTGTAATCCATTAATTGTCCCCGACCTGGTTATAGCCACCAATTCCAGAAAGGGCTATCCATGCCATTTTGTGTCGAGGACAGGTACTGAAGCTGAATATAAGTGCGTTTTGTCCCTTCACGATAGCCGAGACCAAGTTGGCTAAAATTTCCTGATGGCTTAGGACTCAGGTAGAAAGTGTAAACGTTTCAGCTTCAATTAATTTTGCTTGTTTGTTTTAGGTAAATAGGACATTCGTTCACATTTTTTGCTTTGATTTAGTTTATTTACCATTGCAACAAGATCAAAATAATGCCCAATTTTTCAAAATTTGTAACATAGCCTCCACATGATTACAACATTTGATATGTAACCCATTGGTAAAGTCAAGAAATTTCAATCGAAATCATGGTAAACCTAGACTCCCCCTCAATTGGTGCCTCTTTATCTTCGAAAGTCCTCAAAACCACATTGTTGCCAATATCCCGATGTTATTCTAATGAACAGTATATTGTTACGGACTCCACAGGGTTCATTATATGGCCTAGGGTATTTTCCAGTGGCGTACAGGCGGGGGGGGGGGCAGGGGGGCAGTTCCCCCCTGACGACTTTGGGCGGGAAAAATTTGCAAAAATCATGCTAAATCAGCCGTTTTTTTTAGCCCCTGACCGGGAAAACTTGGCCTTTTGACCCCCACATGTGTAGCCGAGAATCAACTTTGTGCTGACTAATTTGATCTATGTGGCTTTAATAAAACGCCTTCAATGTAGTCTTTCTTATTCAACTAGGTACCTCCAGAGTCATAACTTGTCTAGATTTTACATACTGCTAATCGTAAATATTAGTAATAACCTCATGTTGTTCCCTTTCGGCTTTATTATCTGATGGCCCATTTGTCGCATTCGACTACTCTCACTGCCCTGACATCAACGCCGGTACGGACGTGG
>JAMKCH010085872.1:0-86102 GCA_023653785.1 Ophioderma brevispina
ATGAAACAATAATGTCTAATGTTAATGGAACTGTTAGTTGCTAATATATCATTAAGTATTAAAATCATTACCAAATATTGATGGTTTGATTACAGGTAGTGCAAAAGGCAAATTAGCGTAGACAACATAGAACGTGACTGTAGAATGCTAATAGCGTACTTGCCTATGGTGTTGACTACTTGAAGTTTAGAGGAACGATGATATTTTGTTTGTTTTGTCCCTCGTTCAACGTGCGTTGTGGCTAACTTATTTTCCAAATTTGAAATGAAGTGATACAATAAGAGAAAACGCCAACGTTCATATCGATGTTGATATTTCGGGCCATTGGTTTTGTTTGTTGTTGTTTGTTTTCACTTACTGCAAACGATGCAATCTTTCTACCAAATTCAGTGCATTTCAGGTAATGTATTAACTGCATATCGCACGGGGTAGTGACAAAAATAAATGGCATACTAACATATTTCCAAGGTGATATGATATTTTGGTACTATACAACACGCATTTAAAATTCATGTACTACCTGCAAATCTGAGATCACTGTAGGACGTGTGTATAATTTTACCTGGTCCGGATTATGTTGCTGTTTTCTAATAAGGTAGTTGTAACTTTGTCAAAATAAAAAGAGGGTTCCCCTGAACCGTGACAATAAGCGATTTCCCTTATTGTTTAACTCTTTAGGAATATTAATGCTTTATTAGAATGGTTTGATTAAAAGGGTAACCTTCAAAAACTAATATGTGGGGAGGCTTTTGCGGAACCTTCAGCTTACACTATTAACCTACATTCCCACTTTTTAACAGTTCTAAAAATAGTGCAGAGGCGAGAATCGACTTTTTAGTTGGATAATCCGTCTTAAAAGGCAGTTTGCACTGTCTAAATACATTATCTTTGACCGAAACTCGGTAACAGAATGATAGAACAAACTACTCCGTTTCTGCCTGCTTTTAAAAGTATTATCATTCTCATTGGGCTATTACAGATGGATTACATATCGTCGCTCGCATCACATACTGTCGTATTTCACCTTTTTTGAGGTTTTCGCGAAGTCTCCTATTTACTTAGTTCATCTGGTTGTAGCGATCTACAAATTTTCAAATTGTGACGTTGCCAATTAATTAGTTTCAGATTTTTGTCTTTTTCCTCAAAATCATCATATCTCTATTTCACATATAATATCGTATTTTAAAATCGTCATTTTTTTATACGTGCTTGATATAGCGTTCTATTTTGCCCATCCGAAAATAGACGATTTCATAAAGATCTATTTGACGTAGTTCTATCGTTCTTTCGTAAACAAGTTTTTCACAATAGTGATTTATTTACGTGCATTGAGAATTATAACTTTGCAGCCTAATTAGGATAATATAATTGTAGTTTTAAGTTTCATTTATGGTTTATATTGGACTTTAAAATGTTTTCTTAAAAACAATAAAGTCTAGACGTTTCTTCAATGCTTCATTTTAACCGTATAGAAATGAAATGTGGCGGTAGATTTTGAATCGCGATTTTCTAGGAAAATGTGTTTTGTAAAATATGACAGTATGTGATGTGGGCGGCGATATGGAAGGAAGGAATAACTAAATCTGAAATCAAGTCAAAATGTGTTTCAATGTGCACCACTGTGTTTGTCTCATCATAAGGATTAAAAAAATATATCATTTGTCTAGGTTGTGACCTTAAGTTAAACAGGTACAGCCCTATTAAGGTTCAAGGTCATCCTCGGGGTAAACCTTACCCAGTGCTCCGATTTTGTTGAAACTGGTGTCAAATTGTTCGTCTTGCCCTATTTTACAATGTGAGGCATTTGGTTTCGTAATTAGTGGGCAAAACGTAACAAGGGTCTACATTGCATTTTCTGCTTCAGTATGACCAGAGCAAAATGTTGACACCAGTTCCAACAAAATTTGAGCAGTAGATATTTTGCCCCAGAATGACCTTGAACCTTTTCAGGGCTGTAGCCGTGTAACTAAAGGTCTGAACCTATACAAACTATACCTTTTTTATCCTTCATCAGCCTTTTTGTCTGTCCACTGTTGGACGAAAGCCTCAACATGTTTCCATGCTGGATTTCGGCCTACCCTTCCACGCTGGCCTAGTGCGGGTTGGAAGGGACCCTTGTACCTAGAGTGATGAGTGCAGGTAACAGACCCGGGATGGTCCCCTACTCTTTTCGATAAGGTCTGCAACTTTTTACGTGTTCAGGAATGACTCCCCTGATACACGGGACCAACAGCTTTACATGACTCTCCGAACCATGAGGCGCCGGGCACCCATTGCATACACCTGCACATTTTACGCAATGGGTTGGAGCGAGGAGAAATTCCATAATCACACTGCTGTGCAATGATTTATGCAATTTGTGCCCGTATAGGAACTATTTGAGCCACCTCGCCCTCTTATAATGAGGACAAATGCATTGGTGTACATTTTGAAAAAAACACATTACTTAATTTCAAAATTTACCACTGTAATAGATTTACCCCCGTTATTTTACAAGTTCCCCGCAGGTCCACAGAGGTTGGACCCAAAAATTATGATTCAGCCTTCAAACTATAGAATAGAAAGCATCTTCAAACCTTCTTCCCAATAACAACTAGAATGGATTCCCGTTGTATAACCCTACTTCAATGCATAAATGTCATATGCATTGATATGACTTTAAGTTATGACGCTATGCATTGCATTGAACATGATTTGACCATGGTTATGTTATTCCACTTGTATGCAATACTCCCTACACAAGTCCAATTGTTGCTGCCTTAGTGGCACATCTGCAAAAAACTATTATCGTGGATTTCATCGTGAACAGCAAAAGGTAGTATACGAACATTTCCATCATAATGTTGATAAGTATAAATGGGCTGAGGGGTTAGTTAGCTTCGATACAACATAATATGAGTTTTCATAAAAATATCGATTGTGCTAGTTTCCTGGATTCCAATATCATTTATTATTATAATTTGGTGGTGGAACAGGCGACTACAAGCATTCTCCAATGCTGCAGTATTGTACATCAAAGCAATTTTGTTTTGGCGGCCCAGCATCCCGTCAGTGTCTCCCGGAAGGGATTTCTGATTTCGAATTTACATGTCGTTAGTACATATAATGTACAATCTTTATGGCACGCTCCACTATCAAAATCTGGGCGAGTTTTCCCGCGCAATGTCGAGTTTCACGCGCGTGGATCGGGTTTCATCGCAATATGTCGAGTTGTGCATCTTATATGTCGACGTTTACAGCGCTATCTGTCCAGTTTGCCCTCTATACCACGAGTTGTGCATCTCGATATGGTGTTGACATAAATCAGTCCAGTTTTACGCTCACGTATCAAATCATGAGGAGATTTGCCCGCGCATGTCGAGTTTCACGCCTGTGTATCGAGTTTTCCTCCGCCCCTAGGTCGAGTGTAAGTGTGCAGAGTTATATGCCGAGTTTACAGTGCTATATGTCCAGTTTGCCTCTATCCTATACAGCGAGGTTTGCTCTCTATATGGCGGGTTTGACATAAATCATGTCCAGTTTTCAAAAAACTATCGACATGATTTTTTCTCCACATGAGGAAGGAAAACTCGACATGTTTTTGGTGTATGTGTAAAAAAAAATCAGGTCGAGTTGCTCATGTTGAGAAAAAAACAATGTCGAGTTTGCTCATGTTGAGAATAAATCATGTCGAGTTGGCTCATGTTGAGAAAAAATCATGTCAGAGTTTGACTCTTTTTAGAAAAAAAAATCATGTCCCTAGGATGCTAGCAAAATGTGTTGCAATGGCATTATTTAGGGGTCCATAAAGGTCCTAGGTGGACCCATGGTTGACAAAAATAGCGATGCATGGTAACAGCGATTGTCTCGAACAGCTTCACTTTTGGCGTGGTGGACTTCTTCAAATGCGTTGATCAGTTTCCAGAATGCTAACCCATGACATTAACATTTTTCTGCTAAAATCTCCAGAACTAGATCCCATCTTTGACCTCAAAAAACAATTGTTTTAAAATCTTGACATGATACGACAATAGATGACACTCATGATTCTGTTTAGGTGCACTTATGGAAAGACCAAGATCTGCAATTGCTGTTGCGGCCTCTGCCTATAGTCCATTTCTTTACCTCCGTGCAGTGATGTCACAACCATGACGCAGCTTTACGCACGCGTCAAGATAGCCGTCTTTGTGCAAGGCGTTTGTACAAACGCCTTCGTTTTAAACCATCGCGCGCGGTTTGTCTTGTAGGGTGCGCCTTCAAATCTCGCGCTGACGTCACTGGAAGGAGGAAGCAAATGAAGTATAGTAAGCTGTTTTGCAAATGTTCACATGGATCTTGATTGAATGACCTTGGCCCCAAACGCACGAGCTGTAAAAGTTTCACGACCGTTTGATATGAGGATGTAAGCTCATAAATACAATGTAAAATGGAGGCAAGGCACGTATTTGCTCTTAACCATCATTTGAGACCTACGATTTCACGGTAAATGAGAAATACAGTAGCTTTCGTCAGACACCAAAATTTTGACCAGTTGTGGTAAATTATTTGGTTCTAGGGACGACGCTATTAGCGACCGGCCATGGACCCGCTTAAAAAAAGGGTAGTGTAGTCCTGGATGTGTCATCACTCAACATGGCTGGTGAGTGGACGCTATTAATACGGTCTACAATCGACTCCACGGCCAAATGGGGTTAAACGTAGAAAAGCAAATCACAGTACGATTTTTACATGGTTGTAAATTTTATTATAAGACCCACTACATGATTATAAAATAAACCCAAGGGGAAAGGAAGGCTTGGGTGAGAACATATTAAAGGGAAACCATACTCGAAATTGAATTGATGTTAAAAAGTGGCCCATAAATCTCAGTACATTTTTAACGGATTTCTAGTATTCCTCAGGTACTCGCCCCCAAAAAAAACCATATGATCTCGCCATGGTCTTCGGTGTCTCATTACTCCTAGCCGTCCATTTATCCAAATTATAGTAGTAAACCCTGGGGTAACAGACAAATTCCCTACGCATTATGCAGAACAATTCTTGCTCGGGGACGGATCTCTGTTTCCCCCTGGTCATTGGAGGTCAAAGAAGCAAAAAAATCTTTCTTTCGGAGAGTAAGCTTATTACACAAACCACAACAGAAATTGCTTTACTCTCATTTTATACATCACAATTTTTGATTGGATTTATTAAAACATTTGCTCGCTCAACGAAGTAGCATTAAGGGTGCAATAAATGTAGCAAAGCAGCAAAGTTTACATCAACGACATATGTGCGTACATTCAGTAGACATTAAAGATGTCTGATGAAAAAACACTTGAAGGGTAACCGAGACACTATATAGAGCTTATCACGCCGTAAATAGGTCGGAGTGAAGGGTGTCGCAGGGAGGGCCGTCCACGGAAAAGTGGCCAAAGTAAAGTGCCAACCGACGAATGAAGTCTCAATGAATTCACCCCGGCGGCAAAGACACATTTCTGTTTAAGTGACCATTGTGAGTAACGGACATAGTAGATCGTCGTGCTGCTTGACTTCGCATCGATCAGATAACTATTTTTGAAAAAAGGTTTATTTCGCGATCCAACGATCGTATATCCTCGAGTGCTTTGGTGGGGAAAATTAGGTCGAAGGAGATATTTTAGCGTGTTTAGTATAAACAACAATTAAGGTCGTTACTCGGAGAAAGAATCCGACTAATTTATTGGACTTTTTATTATGTGCAGGATTTCATGACAACGTTTAGGAATATGAAGTTTACAAATATTAAAGCACGCTGGAGTGATGATTGTAGAGTGTACATACGTGTGTGATACATATATCTTTCATAATGTAAAGAATACCGATACAAATTTTAACAATGGTCACAGTGATTCATTTTATTACTGGTTTACATGGAGAGTATAAAAAATACATTTTAAAGTGTACAGGTTAGGATCGGAGTGGAGTATATTGTACGCAAATTGCCGTTATAAGGAAGGTTTTAATACTACAAATTGTATCAGAATTTCTCAACAGAAGGGTCGTTCCCTTGTTGATAAGATTGAGGAAATATTTTTCGAAGGGTTGCAGTCGCCGCGTTATTCGGTACATGAAGGTTTATGACATACTAGTGTTTGACAAGGTACATATTTCGAGAAGTCGCATTTTAAATTTTTTGCCGAAAAGCATTTTCTTGTTTTCCTAAATTATACTATGTACTCGGAAAGAATGTGGATTGCATTATGATAGACTCATATTGTAATGTATAGAGCCATGACCAATCTTTGATTCAATCTTGTTCAAAAAACTTTGCGAAAACGAAAATAGCACCATTCGCGAATAATCTCTTCTTCATAGCAATTACGGGTACTCACACGGAAATGTAAATATAAAGTACTGGATTTACGTATATAGGTTCATTCAAGAAAGGCCTGGCTGCCGTCCAGGTGCAATGGTGGCCAACAGGCACAGAAATTAATTGGAGAAACCAATGAAGTTGGAGTGGTTTAGACTATCCATTTATCAAAATATAAGTCGTCAACAAATGCAATTGCAAATGGTGCGGCCGCAGGTGGAGTCACCCTGGCGTTTGGGCCAGAATCCGTCATGTACCTGGGGGGTTCTCCACTCCTCCGCACAGCGAGTTGTTTGCATTCCCCGCATATGCCAGTGTGGAAGGAGATATCATCCGGACTCACAGTCCGCCTAAACGTGAAGAATATGGGGAACTCGATTCAGTTGACTCTGCACACAACATTAGTATCACGCTGAGGAGCCCGGACAGGCGAGAC
Organism: Ophioderma brevispina; assembly: GCA_023653785.1. Lineage (NCBI taxonomy): Eukaryota > Metazoa > Echinodermata > Ophiuroidea > Amphilepidida > Ophiodermatidae > Ophioderma > Ophioderma brevispina. The sequence continues at coordinate 6,750 of JAMKCH010085872.1, forward strand.
AATATCCCTTTGGCAACGGTACCCATTGTACTCATAAGTGGAGGAGAGGCAAGCGAAGTAAAGCGCCTTGCCCAAGTGCAAATTACATTGGCGACAGCGGCCTCGAACCCACAAACATTATTGCTAATGAGGCGAGGGCTAATCCATCTACACCACATGTGCCCCACAACGCTTCGTCAACATGTATAGAAAAGGGCGAGTAACCTACTGCTTCGAAGCACCCGGGTCGAAGCACCGGTCGACACCCGTCCGACCTATCCCGTACTTGTATTTTTTTTAAATTATGGGTTGCTGCCGTGCCTATTAACCAACTACGGAATATCAAAACCCAGTATGCATGATTATCCTGGAAGAAGACAAAACATAACGTATTAAGAATTTGTAATTCGAACATTCGAAGGCGAGTTTGGAAAAACACTGGATTCTCCGCCTTATACGCAAACTTTGAATCCCCCTTATATCTGCACGATAGTCCAGAGTTTAGTCAGAAATACCGATTCACAACATACAGGGCCCGTTCCTTAGCCTGCAAGGATAGTTTTAATTGAAACCAGTCCGCCTATGAGACAACTGGGAATTGCCCTGGATAGTTCACCTTTAGATGCCATGTTTCAAAGTGCCATTGTTCCAGTAAATTTTGACAACAAAAATTTAATTAAAATACCAAATATATACAAAAAAATATGGGTCTAACCGGCGAGCGCAGCGAGCCGGAAGAATTGGCGCCCAAAAAATCGGAAAACTTCTTGAGTCTTGCCCCACCACGAGGCTCAGGTCTGGTTACGCCTGACCGCAGGAAATCGTGATCCCAATAACGTTTTGTGGTACCCCATAAAAACGTCAGTCCTATCTCAAAGAGGGAATGTGTTTTAGGAGTCACACCAGTAAATAACAGGGGAAACAGAGGTATGTCCAGCCCCTGCTGCAAAGGGGTGTTTTTGCGTGACCCCTGTCCTAACTTATACCCTAAAAAACTGTGGAACAAGGGCGAGATCGGGTTAAAATCATGTGCCTATCAATTTAAGTAAAAATCCGTAGGAATATCAAAAAAAAGTTGACATTGGTACGTTATTGATCTAACAAACAAAGAAAATGAATGATGATGCCGGAAAATTACTATAATGCAACTCAAGAAATTACTTTAAAAAAATTACCCTGAGTCTGTTTGTAGTGTAGAAATGTGATTAACACACAAGCCACATGAGAACACATTTGCTGAATTACGTAAGACAAACCGCTACAGCCAAGTGTCCTTAAATTTACACTTAGGGCCTTTCATTGGGACATGGCAGGCGAAGTTAGCACTCTACTATTGCATGATGACGGTAATTCCACGATGTTTCATTCAGTATAGGTTTTTACAAACAATACCGTCATTACCATTGTAGTACTTGCCACACTTGATAATAGACATCATGCATCAAGGACAACTTCTTGCGGAGATAATATTTGCCATGTGGCAGGGGAATCTTGCAGGGCCTTCGGGTGTTCACACAATCTCAGGGACTAGCAAATTGCCCCTGCTTTCAAACCATAAGACTTGGAATTAATAATTATGGATGATTATCTAATTGGCCTTGGCCCCCACAGTGCTGTTGGTAGTAGTAGTATTGTTTTATATATATGTTGAGATTCAAGCGGTTTCTCAAAGTTCACCTTGTGGGCATTGCTATAAAATGCAGCAAAAACTCAGGTCATCAAACCTCTCAGGTCTGTTGATGGTTTTGGGCACTTGACCAAGAATGTTTCCGCCATGTATTGTACTTTCGTTACTGGGACAGATGTCAACTTCTTGTCAGAGAAGAATTTCTTGTTTGCAGGTAGCGTGTTGTCCTTGATGCAGGAGTCTATAATCAAGGGTGGCAAGTACTCCAAATGTAAGACAGGTGATTGTTGTTAAAAAACCTATACTGAATGAACAGTGCATGAGATACTCGGTCTATTATGAGCACTGCCTGATATACCTTGACTCGGTTATGAACACTTGTCTGATACACACGTGACTAAGTTATGTTACACTGAATTTACAGTGAACACTGAATTGGCAAAAACATCATGCTCTTTGCCTGTGATTAGAATTTGTTGGTACACGTTTTTTTCTAGTTTGTTCCTTGGACCATATTAACCTAGACAAGAGAGAAGAAGAGAGAGAAGATGGCCTGGTTAGACACGTTCGTCGTACTGTACACACGGGATAACCCCAAATGTGGAATTGATATATGGCATTATTTTAGTGTGTTTTCACTTTTCAGTAGCCTTAATCGAGGCCATTTTGAATTTTAAGTATTATTACAAATATGCAAAGGTCAGATAAAATTTTATATGTCATTGAGATATTATATATATAATTTATTATTGCTATGGGTTTCACTTTCAGTAGCTTAACGAGCGCCATTTGAATTAGTCTTATTAAAAATATTAAATGTCATTGAGATATGATAAATTAATTGATTGATTTACGCTGGACATGCTCGATTTGATTATGGCAAATAAGAGTCAATTTATTGCCAATATTGTAGATTTTTTAAATGTTTTGGCGGACATCTTGGATTGAAACATGTTAACAATATTTTAAAATAAAATTTTTATGATCTCGGTGTTGCTATTCTTAATGTAGTGAACCAAAAACACAATTATTTTGGTGTTCTAAGCGACCTTTAAGAATCCTAGTAGGCTATTTTATTGATTGTATTTGGCGGCCATTTTGAATTGGTGAAAATCAGGCTTTTCGCCCCGGATATCAATTTTGGACACATATCAGAAGTGTTCCTAGGGTTCACATTAGTCTAAAACAGTTGAGGTACATCTCCTAATTAAGTGCATAAATATCTTAGCTAGCTCCTCTTACTAAATCGTCCACATTTCAAAGTTGTGCGTGAGATTGAAAATCAGTCCGTGAACAAAAATATTTACCACGCTAAGGTACAAGACAAGTTTACGAACGATTGGTACACCCGTAAATCTATTCACAGTGAATGTACAACTCAAAGTGGTTTAAGCTTTGTTGGACGAGTTTAGTAGGCGGGACTGCCCGTCAAAAGCAATACAGTTTTCAATGCAAAATGCTGAAGATGATTAGAAAGCACGTATTACTGGAACTTTTGATTTCTGTATCAGACCTGCACTGCCAAAATATTAAATTCTATTAATATTTCTAATAATTTGGCGGGGTTCATTTTTTCGTTTCAATTGCTTAAAACTTTTTCTCGATATTAATTTGTTGCGTCAAAAGTTATTGGCACTTAATATGTAAGGATCTCCTTTTTCTATAAAAAAAGTTCTTACTGTTTGAAAGTAGGTGAAAATTGCAAATTAATTCCAAAGGCTGACTCTTGTATCATTAAAACAATTAAATGATTAGCGGCAATTTGTACTAAACAGGTGTAGGAGGGGATCAACATACTTTAGATTTTGCTCAAACGGCGCCTTGCACTAGAAGAGAGATTTATAGGTGGATCTTATCAGATTAAAGATTGTTTTGATGTTCCAGCTTCAAATCGTAGAAATCTGGTTTAAAGTTCGTACCGTATTCCTAAAACATCTGTTCTCCTTGAATCATCAGAAAGGAATCGGTATAAGAGTCCAAATGGTTGTGAGGGAACTAAAAGGTCGGTGCCTATAGAAGACGGTACTAGCTGCTTCAAATTTTCATTATATTTTCACCCAATAAGCGTGTAATACCGATCGTTTCCACAGCCAATGAAAAAAAATATAACACATAAGTCAGTGGCTTTTGATATGGCTGACCATATGACTCCGAAGTACGCTAAAAAAGACTGCGCTTGTTTGGTTATAGCATGTGGAACTTTATCAGAGTAAAGATTTGTTTTGATGTTCAGCTTCACAATGAACATCAACAATCTGATTAATTCATAGTTAAGAAATTTTAAAAAGAAAATAGAAACATCTTAACACTTAAGTGCCCAAGGTTCCTAGGGACCCTCCAAATTTGTTTTCGCGCTGGCCGCTTTACGCGTGGGTTTTTTGCGCCGAAATGTTTTGTAATTGTCTGACTTTTAAATGCGCTTCTTTTCATACAAAAAAAAATTAAATCGGCCACGCCGTTAATGAGTTAATTAGTGAGGGTCCCATGGAACCCCCTTCCCCCCTTGGGCACTAACGGAAGTCATCTGAGAATATTTTTAAAAATCAAAGAACCAAAGCAAATGTTTTTTTTTCTGATATATGTGCACACACACATATAAGTAAACATTATTAGTAACATTAAAAATAATTAACCCTTTATGTGCTGAAAACAAACAATTTCATTGTGGACATTGCTAAACCGTTACTGTACAAAGTCTATGGGAAAATGGCGTGTATTTTGCAACACCCGTAAAAAAATACAGGATTCCCTAAAACTGCAAGTTTTTGTGTTAAATGTGTAACTTGGGTCTTCTAGAGTAGATATCAACATAAATTAAGTTTTCAAAAAAGTTTGATGTAAGCGCAAGACTCATTTTAATTTTCCGTCTTTTTGCCCATTTTTCGCGTGTTTTGAAAACAACGTTTGCCCCTAATTTGCAGCCCAAATAACAAATTTCATTTTTATTGCTGATTTGGGGTTGTCTCATGTATAAATTTCGTACAAAAATTATCCCAGGAAAGTGGTTTCCTTAGGGGGGTCCCATGGACCCCCCCCCCGGGCACTAACGGGAGTGAAAACCCTTGGTCACTTAAGTGTTAACTTTGAGCGGGTGTAATTGCCTGCAGGACACAACGGGTTAAGCGGGAAAACATAAAAACACCTAAGGTAAGCACCATTAGATTTAGAAGGAGAGCATGGAAGTTTGGCTTTGGCCAGGGTTTTTTCGGCAGCGATTTTTTCCACGTTTTAAATATACTGATATTTTGGAAGTGGTAGGGTGAATTTATCTTTTTTACTCATCAGCTGGGAGACCTAGTGGGCTGAGTTTTTGTTTTAACTTCCATGCTCACCACCCTCCCTAATGTCTAATAGAGCAGCCCAAAAGAGGCAAAACAATTCTGACTCCTTGTGTTGACTCCGCCCTGCTGTCAGAGAAGGAAATGGTCAATTTTGGCTTTGGCTACTTGTCCAAATAAAATTATGTCTCGTTCGCAAAAGTAAGGAAATATCTCTTTCACACCAACAAATGCGAGTACTAGATATGTTTTTTAAAACTTTCAAACCTATTACCCTATATCAATTCTCCCAGTACACTAATATAAGAATGACCGAAGTATGTTTTTTGTTTTCGCTCTCCTTTTTCTCTCAAAAATTCTCTCTCCGTCAAATCCCCTGCTTATAGCGGGTGAAACAAAACGCGGATTTATGTACCGGACACAAAGGCGAAATTCCACTCGGTATGATAGCAAAGATTTACATTTAAAGATAGGCCGTTAGTTTCTAATTTTATCACAATCGGTGCCACTTCTGCAATCAATTGTTACATCTCTTATGCCTTACATTCCCGCCATGCGAATCATGTTTGTTCTTACAGATAAACGTTGCCGGTCCGTTGAGAATTTTCATGTAAAAACAAACGCTACGAAAATGCATTTGACATTTACACGCGTCCCTAGATTAACTCATGTAAATACGTCACTAAGTCTAAATATGGCAATACGGCTGCTGAGATATTTCAGAAGTTTGAAAATCAAATACATGGTTAGCTATTAGAAACGACATCCGTTCGGTTATTTGGTTAAACCACGAAGAGAGAGAGAGAGGGGGGAGATAAAAAGGGTAAGCCGACTTGTTGATACCTTATACAAAAGCGTCAAACTATCTTTCATCAGTTGGCGTCAACAAACATGTATCTAGACTGTTTCTGGTCCTGAAGAAGGAGTTCTCTCTTGAAAATTTAATCATGTGCCTTTTAAATTTCACTCAATGTCTTAGTATAGACAGCTGCATTTGACCATTAATACACTGACATTTTAATCAGTAGATTATTCCAAAGAAAGGAAAGTAATAAGCTCCAGTTTGAAAAGCCTCTTTTCCTAGAGTCACGAATGAATTGGATCAAGACATCGAGACATGTGGCTCTCTGTACATGATACAAAATCCTTCTTTATGTATTAAAGCGATACGTTTTCGGTAAGTAGAATTATAGATTATAGGCAATCTGCTCAAGTTGAATATGAATTCAGTTGATGCTTATCGTGTGACTCTCACCTCGCAGATAAATGAATGCTCACATTTGCTATACAGATTCCGAAAAAATAAGGGCTGGCTTCGAAAAAGAACCTCTTGTTGGGTCGTGATTCACTGTTTTTCACTGTAAGGAGTGTTAGCTATAGAAAGCCAAACAAACCCTTGCTACACCTCTTTGACCTTCATTAAACTACCAATGTTTGGCTTGCAAGCAGCTAAGACTTTCTAGACTCTAGACAACGATACAGCCCATTTTTTATTTCCGTCAGTGTTGGAAAACGTTATATGCTTTGTTTTCATAATATGGTTGATGTAACCTAATGGTAATAGCTCTATTGCTGTACCTTAAAGAGACACAGGCACATTTTGAGAGAATGTTCCCTCAGAATACCTTAAAAAACCAGTATTCTTACATGTTTGCAATACTTCAGTGGCGTACCGAACAGTCGACCCAGAGGGGGCAAAATTTCCAAGTTGTCCCGCCAGAGGGGGCAAAATTCGAAAGTCGTCCCGGTTAAATTTGCTCCATTGAAGTTTGAAATTGACAATATGCGCGCGAAATCACCGAATTTACCTTAATTTTGCCCAAATTTAGGCTGAAATTGGTCGAAATTCCCCGAAGAAGAGGAATGAAAATGCATATTTGGGTCCATATCGTCCCGCTTTTTTGAGCCATAGGGGACAACTTGCACCCCCCCCCCTGCCCCCCGGTCGGTACGCCACTACAATACTCTTACATGTGTTTGCTCTTTTGATTGAAAAGACCTGAAATGAAGTCCAAATCAGCATGAATAATTTTGTTGGCCACTTGGAAATGATTTTAGTATAAATCAGTATGAGACCATGATGTTTATGTAATAAGTAAATTTTTATACATTTTGATGATTAACAAATATTACAGTGTTCGGATCAGAGACCGGCTGCCAATTGCCTTAAATCAAGAGAGAGAGTTTCTTAAGCAAAGTCAAACCCCTTGAACAGTTTTTAAGGAGTTTAAGAGAGTGACCTTGTGGAAAGAAAGACTTGGTATCGACCAAGTAACATCTATTGTTATTGAACCTAGTGAGCGTTTTCCAGCTGGAGCTGATTCCTCATGGGCTGAATGGCGATGCCTCAACAGATTGAGAACCAGAATTGGCCGATCTAAGGTTTCCTTGTAGAAGTGGGGCTACCTGGATGCAGATCAGGACACTACGTGAAGTGGTGGAACAGCACCACAGACAATGGAACATCTCTTGGTCTGCCCACTGTTAGAGCAACAATGCACAGACAAGGACCTTACAGAATCAGTGAAGCAGCCAATCATTGTGCAAATCCCTGGCTGGATCATATTTGGATACGATAAGAATGGGATGTCTTGTGGTATCATATGATTTTGTGTACTAGTATTGTGTGGGTAAAATATGTTTTTGTTAATCCTAGGTCTTTGTCCACCATTTTAGTGCAAATTGAAAGAATTTAAAATTTTGTTGAAAATGAACTGTCGCCGTAAGTATTTTATGTTTTCTGGAGTGACCAGTGTGCATAAACCTGAGACAATCACTCGCTCGGATTCGAAACGATGATATATATAATTTTATATAGATTTTCTAAACCATTGCCATGAACTATCCGGAGTGGGAGAGTGTGTACCACCGGCCATTTTTTACCGGGCGATGAGATGCAGATGCAGTAATGAATGAGAGCGCCCATGCTTAACTGCTGTTCAGGAATGTGACCGATATCGATCGAATGGACTTCGAACTTATACGGTCACATTCTGAACACAGCTGGGCATGGGCGCTCTCACTGCATTACCGCATCTGCATCTGCATACGCCCGGTTTTCTAAACCTCGAACTGTTATTCCGTGTAGGTTTACGTGCAAAATAGGACACTCGGATCTCTTACACCGACTCTTCAAACAGCAGTCATCAGGAGTGCAATGGTTTTGGGGTGTATAATATATATAATAATTATATGGGCGTTTGATATTAGAGTGTATCAATGCGCATGGCTACAGAGCGCATAGCTCTGTAGCCATGGCGCGTATGTTCAAGGGTATTATGTTTGATAGAGATTACTTTTGCAGGGGAAGTTTCTGGAGTTTTGAGTTATGCACAGGTAATTTAACAGAAGCATGATTGATGTGAACTTTTAATAGCAGTGACGATGGAAACAGTGGCAACGGACGTGGCCTGGGGCCTAACTGTTGAGTAATTTAAGCACAACTTACAAATGTACTGATTATTACACTGCGTAGGCCTATGATTGCATGGCTGTAGCAATAATTTAACATTGAGTGGTGTCTGACTATGGTGTTATGACTTAATGATAAGCATGTGGTATTGCCATGTAGTATAGCCAATTAGAATTGTGTGCACGACAGTCGAGCATATAGCCTTTGCCTACCTAAATAATACTGAAATACGTTTATTTGAAAAAGGCCATGGTTGGATTCGAACCTGTGATACCTGCATTATAAATCGATGCTCTTATCCACTACACTAGCGAGGGAGGCTGTGGGTGGTGTTGATTTTAATCCTACATAAGCTTACGGAATAAACCGATAATACGATTGTGATATGATAGATATACTATATAAATAGCGCCCGCATAAGATTGTCCGGTAACATATTTCACAACATTTCCGCCGGCTAGTCCTGGCAATATTCACTCTTTCCTTGAAAAGTACCACACTATGACTTGAACTGCATTGAAAAAAAGTCTTTAACTACGCCTCAAATCAATTGAAACTAGTCTTTACTATACAGAACCGCATGTATAGTCTCACATCTTGATCGATTACGCTGTGACAACGGAGATACAGAATGCTTGCTGCTTTGCCGTATGTATTTATAAACGGTACCGAGATGAAGCGGTTGGTGTCACGTGTCAGGTACCAGGTCACGTGTCGGTATCGGGAGGCATCAGTTGCTCTTTCGGGGGCGACCGATATGTATAAATCCGACTATGTTAATCAAGGTCTGTACATGACCCTCTGCCCAAAGTGCTATTTTTTTTCTCAAAGACGCCGTTTTTATGTCTAAACAGTACAAAATTACCTTGTCCCTACTGATTCAAAAACCGACGTACGATGACGATAATCGGTTGTTTTTTTTTTCCAATGTGGAACGTACTCATTTTTTACCTGAATGGGTCCCCGAAGCAAAATAATAAACCAATCAATCCGTGACGTCCTCAATCTGATTTTTCCAAAAATGGGCCTGTTTATTCCCATAATAAATTCCTTTTTAAGATTCAACATCTGTATATTGTTTTCTTTAATAATTAATATGATGTGAAAAAGTGTTCCATAAGTCTACAACTGAAAACCAAGTCAGCCGGCTAAATACCCTGACGGTGGACTGTATAGCAGAACGCATCCCTCGTTTTAGTTTTAGTCAGGCTTACAGCCACGTGCCGCGGCTGCGGGGGTTATGCGTCTAGTTTCTTTTTCACATGAAGTCATGAAAATGCATAATTTTGATTTGGACCAAAATGACAATTGTGATCTCAGCGACTATAGTCAGCCAGCCTAATATATCTATAATTATATTATATTACTTGCACACTTGCATTCTACTTTTTGTCGCTTTTTCTCTGTGATAAAAAATTACTATTTCAAAAATATATTGACAGAGTGAGAGCCATAAAATAAACTATTAGTCAATTTGTAAGAAAATGAATACTTTCTACAGATTTCCGGACCTCGTACCCAATGTTTGCTACATCGTCGCATAACGGGACGCACGATGGACGTTGAAATAATTCCCAACATGGTAATACACTCACGCAGAAAAGAAAACCAGCAAAACTCCATAGTGGGGCATTTCACATAGTGCGAACCATATTGAAACAGTATGATCAGTGAAATATATACTCATAAAACTTGTTTTAATTTGGACGACTGATTCATTTTTTTTATGTTTTGCATTCAAATAGACATCGTATGTTAATTTTGGACAGAGACCTCTGGCAACTCTCCATTCCCTTCACTATTACCATAACTCCGATTGGCAAACATTAATATTGATAGATTTGTGAAAATGTAATAAAATAAAACTTGCAGAAATGTTAAGGGAAGGAGAAGATATAGGCACATTTTTCAAATGTCCGTCCCTTCATGAATCGACTCTCTAAGTCCTCTTTTCACAGTGGGGCAATACCATTTTAATGGCGTTTACCATTATCATGCATCATGAGTATTGAAGAGTGAATTGGCACACAATTAATAAGTGCATCACTGGAATTTCCAACATATAATCTATTTAAACTTGATACTTGGATATATAAACGTTACATTGCCAAGAGACTTTTAATCACTAATTATATGTTTTAGTTAAATTAAAATCGGGAAAGAAATCCAAGATATTGGGATTATATCAGGGTATTTTTTTTTTCTAGCTACGTATCGTTTTAACTGCTGTGCCAAAGGTTTCCAGTTACCAAAAATCTCAAATGTCGGGAGGGTAAAGGAGGCTCCAGGAGGTCCGGCCAATATAATCTTTTTGAACAAACAACACTGTGAATTTATTGTTGAACCAGTGCTAACGACTGCTAAACCACTGCCAAACCATTTCTTCACCGAGTTAACCCATTTTAATTGATGATCAGCACTGGGCAACAACCCCCACACCCCCCACCCGTGGAACTAAGATTATTTCTTGACAGAATTGACAGCTGAATCCTTGAAGCTTTTAAGAGTCCTTTAGGTCTTTTCAAGAATTTGAGCCAATTTTTCAAGGAATTTTTTTTATAAAAAATCAAAAAATTAAAAATATTTTTCAAAAACTTTTCGGAAATATTGTAAATAGTATGCATTGTAAGACGTCTTTTGTTGAAGCCTTTTGGGGAAACCTGACCTATGTTTGATGATATTCGCTCTTGATAAGTGGACCCATATGTAAGGATTTTTCGAAACCATAAACTAAAATTTTGAGCGGCAATCTCCGATTACCTGCCAATACTGACGTCCCTATGTGGCCAACCGGTAAAACCCCACCCACCGTTGATTGATAGATTTTGCTTGTAGCCCCGCTTTTACCTGAACCAGGTTGAAGAACCTTCAGAGGTGGGCAGTTTTTAACTTTTTGAAAGTTGTGCAAGCAGATATACTTTAAATTCCTTCCAAATTTATACGTAACCTGAGCATTTTCATATTCACTTTGTTTGCACAACTTTTTGCAAAATTTCCTTTTTAATTGAATTTCTTTTATGAGAGTTCGAAAACAGATTCAAACCTAACTTGAAAGTGTTATACTTATTTTTTAAAGTTCGTCACTTCCAACCAATAAATATACAGGACTATAAATAAAAAACCGCAACAAAACTTCTCCCCCAATTTTGTGGTTATTGTGTAAAAATTACCTCAAAATAATTAACGCCAGCTTTAAGCCACATATCTCCTCTTTTCCCACGATAGGTAATTTGTTTCAAGATGTCTTACTTTGCCCATTGTAGGCAAAACAATGTTAATCGGTTATCCTGACCGCACAATAATAAATACCTATCATTGGAAGAGGAGATTTGTGGCTTTAAAGTACACAGTTAAAATTTTGAATAATTTTACACAATTACCACAACATTGGGAGCAAGTTTTGTTACGTTTTTTTGATACGCCACATAATAACTAAGCAGTACGATTTTTTTGTTGCGATGGTTTTTGATGATCCTTTTTGTTTATTGATATCACTGTCCAAATCGTTTATTGTGTCGTCTGCAAGGATGGCATAATAGAGATTACTTTGGTTTGTGGTGGTCTGTATCTAATCTTTGTAGCTGTGTATTTGTGGTAAAATATTAACCCTATACATAATTGCCCACTGTTTTCCACATACGTGCCAAATTGGCCATGGTACATTACATGTAAAGTCCTTAGCTAGTGCCTCAAAATTACCCGCTCTCTAATTGGGTAAGCGTAGATGAAGGTCATCAGAGGTCATTTGAGGTCAACCCAAGAGTAGTCAGAATTATACAAATGCTTGGTGTATCCAAATATGTCGATTAATATCATGACAATAGCAATAAAATGTTCCTTGCGTAGTGTTCCACATGGTGACCTCATGTGACTTTTGGATGACTCTAATGTGACCTTTGTCCCCATTCCAAACCGCGAAGGCAGACTACACAAGCGTTTGGTTAATGCTGTATTTTTACTTTTTAGAAACTAACATCAAGTTTGGTATAGAAATACTGCTCAAATGGCTATTTTTTTTGGTAAAAGGAGGGCAATGTACAAATAAAAAATTAAAAAAAAAAAAAAAAAAAAACCAACAAAACAAAAAAAACAGAAATTGTCCCAAGCAATCATTTGAATGACACCTGTCCGTGTTTTATTTTGATACCTCTGGTTGTGTAATAAGTGACTAATATTTCGTCCAATTACGGACCAATTCTTTTACAAATCCCACATTTTTGCGGACAAATTTGCCTTCATTTCATTTGCAATGGATCCTGGTACCGGGCCTGGAAATACCAGGAACACGCAAAAATAACAAAGAAAACACACGGCACAGTAATCACGCTTAGAAAACTCTTCTTTATTTTGTCATCCTCGTGGCCATTCAATTCTGTGGAATTCTGTCCTTGAACCAGCTGACATTTACCAATGTTTTTACCTTGCTGTTTAGTCGCCTGTTTTAGTTTTCCTCCTTGCCAACTTGTCGGCGGAGAATTGACTTTGTAGTTCTATTTCTCAAGCTGACCTAATTGCCTAACGTGGCGACAACGCAATCTAAAGACAACTTTAAATGTAGCTAAACTATCGGCAAATAACCCGATGTTACTTTTCTCTTTTCTTTCTGAATTCAACGACTTGCATCTGCTGTGGTTTATTGTATTCTAAGATCTATTTTAAGTTACATACAACTTCCATGTATGCCCGTAGGATTTTCCTTATATTTTTTTTTAATTTTTTTTTTTTTTTTTTTAACACAAGTATAATTAATATCAAATTAAAATCGGAAACCTGCTAAACATTCTCAAAAGATTGTGATATTTTATTATCATATTTAAAAAAAAAAAAACAATCTAGAAAAAACATCTATATCCTTTAAATCCTTACGGAACGACGCCATTTTTGTCATTGGTCACCTTTCAAAAGCACGGAGCGGACCCCTGCCTTGGTATTTGGGAAATTGACCCTAGATCCTGACAAGACAATGACGCTACCTCCCTTTTTGGTCGGTGATCGTGAGGTTATTAGTCATTTACTCTGGGGGATAGGGATATAAAGGGAGATGAGCCGATATAATTCCATTAATTAACTTTCACCACTAATCCATCTGTTGCAGTTTTTTACTACGGTCGACATTACATTTATTGATAAGAGAGCTAAAAACGTGTAAGCCCCCATTGACTATTGTGTTAAGTTAATATTGGTCGAGACCAAATTGGCACGTTTTTTGCTCCAAAAATGCAAATCAACACACTTTAGCCCAAGATTTCATCACAGAAGTAGCCTTTTTTAACAACCAAAATGTTGTAAAATCCGGTAAAATCTTGAGGCTTCCCGGCTCTGGGGGCCATGGACCTTTAAATGAGTCCAAAGAAATCATTGGTTAGAGAGTGGGTGTTAATTTCGAAGAGGATCTATCGATGTCATGGTTGACGTAATTTAATGTACTCCTGTCCGCGTGAGAGATCAAAACTTGGGTAACATTTTTAAAACAAGCGTTTTTCGTGTTATGATAGGACATCACAACCTCGCTTCTTTAAAAGCGTCTCGGATTGTTCTATTTAATGGGGTTTTCAATTTGCAGAGTTCGTTTGGCGATTAAACATCAATATGATTGGAGAACGGAATAAATCCATTAGTTGAAACCAGATAACAAAATATCTGCTCACACCTATTTCACAACATCATCGTCGCCGTCGTCGTCGTCACGTCACGTCCATCATCCGCGTCGTCTATCACATCATCAGCCATCACTCCCCTTTATCAGCATCCTCATCATTATCTCCCCTCTTAGTGTCACATCAATCAACCCCCTTTTTATCCGCCTCCTCCTCCTCCTTCCTCATCCTCTCATCCTCCTCCTCATCCTCCTCATCCTCCTCATCCTCCTCATCCTTCATCCTCATCCTCACTCCTCCTCATCCTCCCTCCTCATCCTCATCTCCTCATCCTCCTCTCCTCCTCCTCATCCTCCTTATCCTCCTCATCCTCCTCCTCATCCTCCTCTCCATCCCCTCCTATCTCTCATCCCCTTCCTCCTCGTCCTCCTCTCCCCTCCTCCTCCTCATCCTCCCCCCCTCCTCCCCTCCTCCTCCTCCTCCTCCTCCTCCTCCTTCCTCCTCCCTCCTTATCCTCCTCCATCCTCCTCCATAACCTCATCCTCCTCCCCTCCCTCCTCATCCTCCTCCTCCTCCTGCCTCCTCCTCCTCCTCCTCCTCCTCCTCGCTCCTCCTCCTGCCTCTATGCTTTCCTGCCTCCTACCTCCTCCCTGCCTCCTCTCCGATCATCCTGCCTCCGTCCTCCTCTCCCTCCTCCTCATCCTCATCCTCCTCAATCTATCCTCCTCATCCCCTTTTGTTATAGCTTTTCTTTTCCCCGTTTTAAAATTACATAACATATGCTTTCATTTCATGGTGTGGTCTTCAAAACACAATGCTCATGTAGGGCAACACGCCTTTCTTAATTTATAAAACAATAATGTACAATTTAATGGAACTGTTTAGTTGCTAATATATCATTAAGTATTCAAATCATTACCAATATTGATGGTTTGTATTACAGGTAGTAGTGCCAAACTGGCAAAATTAGAGTAGACAACATAGAACGGTGACTGTAGAATGCTAATAAGCGTACGTGCCCTAGTTGTGCACTACTTTAAGTTGAGAGGAACATGATATCTTGTTTGTTTTGTCCCTCGTTTTCACGTGCGTGTTGGCTAACCTTATTTTCCAAATTTGAAATGCAGTGATACAATAAGAGGAAACGCCAAACGTTCTATGGATGTTGAATTTCGGCCATTGGTTTTGTTTGTTTGTTTTGTTTGTTTTCGCTTACCTTACTGCAAAACGATGCAATCGTTCTAAACACCAAATTCATGCATTTCATGGGGGTACTGTAATTAACTTCATAATCGCACGGGGTATGACAAAAATACATGGCATACTAACATATTTCCAAGGTGATATGATAATTTTGGTACTATCAACACCATTTAAATTCATGATTACTACCTGCAATCGGAGAATCACGTAAGACGTTGTGTCTAATGTTGCAAATTGCTTGCTACCACCTGGTCCGGATTATGTTGCTGTTTTCGAATAATGTAGTTGTAACCGTTTGTCAAAATAAAAAGAGGGTTCCCCTGAACCGTGACAATAAGCAAATTCCCGTATTGTTTAAACTTCTTTAGGCTATTAATGGCTTTATTAGAATGGTTTGATTAAAAGGGTAACCTTCAAAAACAAAAAATGTGGGGAGCTTTTGCGGACCTTCAGTTGATAAAGCCACCGACCCCGATAATATCCCAGCCCGAGTCCTGAAAGAGTGCATCGCCGAACTGGCAAGATCACTCTTGCTGTTTCAGCATGCTTCAACCAGAGAGTCTTTTTCCCAAGCCCATGGGGAAATAACAAGTGTCATCCTATGCCACAAAAGATTCAAATTCTAAACCATCTATGTACCCTGTACCTCCCTGCCCCATTTCCGCTGCTCTTGTGCGGTCATCAACATGTTTTGGAGGCAGCTATACAAAACCAGCTTCAGAAGTACCCGCGAGGGTCCTGGGAAACCGTTAGTTTTGGGTTTAGAGACCACTCACAAGCCACAGTTTAATATTCTAAACCTTCTTACCCAAATACCCTGGATAAAGAAACGAGTGCGTCCTGATTGCTTTGGACAATCAATTGCTTTCTCGCCAAGGTCTGTGGCATAATGTTCCTCTGTGGTAAGACTTGGATAAGGAACTACTTACATCGATCCATCAAAGTTGTCTAAATCTGCCGTCATATGTTAGTACTCCTCAATCAATTCTCAGTTCCCCAGTTGTCAATCCTTGGTCCATTCCCCTTCTCCGTCTTCGTTGATTTATTTGGTGTGAAGAATATGTGAAAATCAAAACTCAACCTATGTTCTGTGAGACAAATTCACTAATACCCCTCAGTTCAATTTAGTTATTAGGCGTAATTTGAGCCATCGGCCCATAAGACAAAATAATTACATTCATGATATTTCATAAAAATACAAATATTTTTAATATTGATTTTACCAACGGATTTGACGAACCCTAATGGCCTCGTGGTGTTCTACTTTAGCTAGAAAGACATAGCTCCATGTGAGTACACAAAATCGTAACTTCCCTTTTTGGCGAAATTGAGGTTTGTTATGTATTAAATGAAAAGTACATCTTTACACATAATTTGATATATATTACATCAACTACAGGGTCAATTTATTGGCAATAGAGCCTAAATTTGGGTGTAGATACGCTTGTTGTTACCCTTACCCTCATTGAACGTGCGTTTTTGGCTAACTTATTTTCAATTTGAAATGAAGTGATACAATAAGAGAAAACGCCAACGTTCATATTGATGTTGATATTGCGAGGTCATTGGTTTTTGTTTGTTTTGTTTGTTTGTTTTCGCTCTACTACTGCAAACGATGCAATCTTTCTACCAAATTCAGTGCATTCAGGTATGTATAACTGCATATCCGCACGGGTAGTGACAAAATAAATGCATACTAACATATTTCTCACGTTGATATAGATATTTTGGTACTATACAACCGCACTTAAATTCCATTTACTCCTGCAAATCTAGATCACTGTAGGACGGGTTATCATTTTTGGCAAATTGCTACTGGTCCGGATTATGTTGCTGTTTTCTAATAAGGTAGTTGTACTTATGTTCAAAATAAAAGGGGTTCCCCTGAACCGTGACAATAAGCGATTTCCCTTATTGTTTAACTCTTTAGGAATATTAATAATGCTTTATTAGAATGGTTTGATTAAAAGGGTAACCTACCTTCAAAAACAAATATGTGGGGAGGCTTTTGCGGAACCTTCAGCCTTGATAAAGCCACCGACCCCACCGACCCCGATAATATCCAGCCCATCCTTAAAGAGTGCAATCGCAGAACTGGCAAGATCACTCTTGCTGTTTCAGCATGCCTCCTTCAACCAGAAGTCCTTTTCTTCCAAGCCCATGGGAATCAAGTGCATCCCTATTCACAAAAGAGATTCAAAGTCTAAACCATCTATGTACCGCCCCATTTCCCTGCTCTGCGTCATCAACAATGTTTTTTGGAGGCAGCTATTACACAACCAGCTTCAGAAGTCCGCTCCTGGGAAACCGTTAGTTTTGGGTTAGACACCTCAAAGCAACGAGTTAAGTTCTAACCATTCTTACCCAATAACTCATTGGATAAAGGAAACGAAGTGCGTCTGATTGCCTTGGACATCAAAGGTTGCTTTCGACAAGGTCTGGCATAATGTTCTCTGTTTAAGACTGGATAAGGACCTACTTAACCGATCGAGCCTCAAGTTTGTCTAATCTGGGCCATTCATTTAGTCTATCCTCAATCAATGCATGCATCAGTCCCCAGTTGTCAATCCTTGGTCCATTCCCCTTCTCCGTCTTCGTTGATTATTTGTGTGACGAATATGTGAAAATCAAAACTCAAACCATGTTCTGTGAGATCAAATTCACTAATAAACCCTCAATTCAATTTAGTTTATTAGCGTAATTTGAGGCCATCGGCCCATAATACAAACAATTACATTCATGATAATTATCATAAAACCTTTTTTTATATATTGATTTTACACGGATTTGACGAACCATAAATGCCTCTTGGTGTTCTACTTTAGCTAGAAAGACCATATCTTCAATGTGAGTCAACAAATCGTAACTAATTTTTGCGAATTGAGGTTTGTTATGTATTATGAAAAGTACATCTTTACACATAATTTGATATATATTTCAACTGACAGTGTCCAATTTATTAGGCAATATAGGCCTAATTTGGTGTAGATACGACTTTGTTACCCTCAAGATTGAATTTCTTTTGAGTGCCAAAAAAAGTCGTAAGCGATAGATACCACTTCATTGCACTCACCAGGAACCGTTATTTAGATAGGCCACTTTTCTCTTTTGTAAGGTAATGGATTTAAAAAGGTTTGTAAATAAAAATCTCCCAAATAACTTGGTGAAAGGACAGTTTTAATTTTTTACCAAATTTATGCTAATTTTGGCGATAACCCATACCATAAAAAATGTAGTCCCCCCTTCTTTTCTTCCACTCAAAGTAAATGAATACGCACAATTTAACATATATTTCAAGCAAAAGGCTAATTTATGTAGGCCTAATTAGGTGTAAATACGACTTCGTTGCACTCAGTAGGAACAAGTTGTTATGACCTTGTTGCACTCAGTAGGAACAAGTAATTATGACCTTGTTGCAATCAACGGAAATCATGATGTAGTTAACGCTACACGTATTAAGTGGGAAATAAATATTCATAATATATTTTTTGTTAAATACATTTGTTAACATTTTTTAATCCTGTGTAATATAATTTTTATTCTAAAGTGAATGAAACACAAAATGCTTCTCCTGAAAAATCATGAAGATAAAAATACGACTTTGTTGCACTGACACGAAGATATGACTTGTCTTCGAATAGGACTCAAGATTATATTTCCATTTATTATGATAGTCATTATTTAGGACATGTTTAATACAAGATATATTTTAAATATCTTTAAAAAGAGTAATTTAAAAAAATGAAAGCAAAACTCAAACCATATGTTCAACTTGTTATGCCCAGCAAGACAAAACTTAAACATGTGATGCCATATGTACAGTTACAACTGACAGTGACAAAATCAATTGCTAGTCTTTCACAATAGTATTTATCTATTTGTAACATATCCAGCCTGCGGTAAGTTTGCACTCCTTTGAATACTTGTCTAGTCTGTTGCCTTTAACACTTTGTTGTGGAACGTTTTTGTGATGGATTGTTGACGCATCTATGATATCTATTATAATATCTACTTATTGTGGCGTGTCAAATGACTTCAAATGCGCCTCAGTGGCTAGTCTATATTATCTTATTGGAATAAATTATTGACGAGAATTGTTCTATTTTTTATTTACTTTGCATAAACTTGAAAGATATGCTTGCCAATGGTTTAAATTGTGGAGTCAATGCACGCAACCAAATAATGACAAGAGAATGGCGCTCGCCTTATACGTGTCCAATCGTAAGCTTACATTTAGCTTTGCATTTCTTGTTTTTGAAGGGTTGCAAGTCCGTGGACCACACTTACGTTGTGTTGACAAGCCTCGGGGGTACTCAAATATGAGCGTGACGGGGATATGCGGGAGGAAAATGAGAACTTGGATCACTGAGTGGATGTTGGCTATTGCAAAAAGGAGGTCAATGGGTAGCAGTGAGTTCAATCAAACGCCCGGTCGATGTATGGGTGCCTGGGAGTCAGAGCGAATGCTTGCTAAAACGATTATTGGGTTAACGTGGTTAATATCTAGAATTTTTGAGTAAAATATTTATATAATATTGATGGCTTTGGTTGATCAAGAATATATTGAACGAGCTAGAAAATATTGTACTCGTCGAAGGACGAGTACAATATTTTTTCTATCAGTGCAATATATTCTTGTCTCATACGAAAAAAGCCATTCAATATCATTATTATTATTTTAAATATCAGGCTGACTCAAACCAAACCTTGCGTTGACACTCTGGACAGTGCTGCAGTCCAACTGGCGAGTCTTGATCAACATAATCAAACACCTCGGGCTGCAGTCTGAACGATAGTGCTTCGTTGATGTCGTTCCAAAATGCCCGGATGCGATACAATATTCAAAGAAATTGTATTGCATCCGGGGTCTTTACCCAGCTGTACAATCAAAGATTTCTTTGTACCACTCTGACTCGGAAGCCGGATGAAATAATAATCAACATTACTATTGGCAACGTTGCTCTTTGCAACAGAATCAAAAAATAGTCTCAAAATATGAACATTTTAATTTTAGCATAATTATGATATGTTTTTTTTTTTTTATTTTGGCATTTATAGCGTGATGTGATGAAAAGAGTTGAAATAAAGGACATAAATGTCGTTAAAGGGATTAGCAGCGATTTGCTAATCCGAAACATCGAAAAAAAAATCATCACAATTCATATTTTTGTATTTGTATTACTGGCATGGAGATACAAACATAACTGCAAGTGGTTGGCTTGAAATCCGTGTATTAAAGACAAGGCAGTACTTTTTATCTGATTCTTTAATTTCTATACGTGCGTATCAAATTCGACTTGAGATCAAAAGAGCCTTTCTCGTTGAATATCCCAGATTTTAAGAGTGATATTGTGCATCTTGATCAATACAGTTTGACCTCAACACAAATATTATTGATCTTTGTTCAATCTGTGGCTAAGTGTAAACCACAATCAGCTGTTTATTGTATATTGTGAGACTTCATCCGCTGTATGTCTATTTACTGGAGACGGTATGACAAATTCTTCATTTTTCACTATTTTGGCGGTTTATTTCTACATTATAGCAGTTATATGGAATTGTACACACTTAGCCCTGATTGGTATCAAGTTAAAACATGCATTCCCACCTTTTTTCGAGCTCGGTTGCAATAGCGACTGTTCATCGCGTAAGTCCTGTTAGCTGGTCACGGGCGGTCAAGTTACTTACAAATAAAGCAGGTGGGCGATAGAATGTTAGAATTTAGCGGACTATATCCCTAAATGCCATGTTTTGCCACTTTTCAAAGAGGCGGACCCCTGCCTTGTGTTTTACGGGGAAAGTGCTCCAAGATCTAATAACACAATACCGCTACTCCCTTTTTGCGGTGATCGTCCAGGTTGCTAGTCATGTTCCTCTAGGGACGAGGGATATATGTGGTCTCGGGAAGAATATATGTGAAAATGCTATTAAGCATGTAATGCTCTAGCAGGCCATTCATGTTTGAACAATCAATGCCACCCGCATTACACTGAAAATTAAATTCCCGCATCGTAAAACCAATTGAGCCATTCAACGCGGAATTTTGTATGACACTATTATTTCGCTATACTGGCATCTATCAGGGATTCAAAATGTGGAATATGAGGATAGATGGACTCCCTTTGGTCTACTTACCAACCTATATCGCTTATTTCTTTATTTGAATAGAATTTCGATGTGCGGGTCATTAAAGGCATAGAAACCTATCCATGTTGATACAAATTTGTTTAACGTACGTCGTATATTGAACATTCTTCGTGGGACATCTTCGTGTAAACATATGTCACATCGAGCGAAACGTTTGTTTGGTAACAGGATGCACGCATCAGGTGTCGCCATTTTCATTTTGTCGTTAGTTATATTTGTATATTATATTGTATTGATCTCATTGGGTTGAGAATCGTTTCAACATAATTTAATCACATTGTTAACTATATCCCTTACGTAACCATAACTCCTGCTAGGAAATTTCCTCCACGTTGATGGAACCGTGACGATTGAGATTTCGGAGTAGGAGGGCGCCCCATACCCTGACTTAGTATTTTTTTTTTTTGTGGTACTTAGTCGTTTTTGAACTAGCATTCAGCGAGACGCTCTCCTCTTAAAGTCCACCGCCACTTCCAGGTGAAGACCAAGAAGCGGTCCGCTCTGGACTTAGTTTATTTTGAAAAGTCTACATACCGTGGGCCGGCTAGGTGACTTTTCACCAAAAGATTAGGCGCTTTCCGCTGACCAAGGAAGCGTCCGCTCTGGACTTTCGTTAATTTTTGAAAATTCATCCTGCCTTGGCCGGCTACGTACTTGGCCGTGCCGGCTTAGGTGACTTTTCACCCCAAGATCTAGGCTAGGCGACTTTCCGCTGACCAAGTAAAGCGGTCCGCTCTGGACTATGTTATTTTTGCAAAGTCTACATGCCGTGCCGGGCTATGTGACTTTTTACCGAAAGATCTAGGGCGCTTTCCGCTGAACAAGGAAGCCGATCGCTCTGGACTTAGTTTTTTTTTCTGAACTCTGGACCTTAGTTTTTTTTTCTGAACTCTGACTTATCCTTTTTAAATGTCTGAGATGTACTACACTCCTATAGTAGAATACGTCCTGGTCGCGGCGTCCAAGGGAGTGGTTCTGGTCGCGGCGCTTTTCTATCCTTAGAGAAACTTCATACGATTGCCCAGTACTTAAGGGGGGTTGGGGGTCTGAAGCAGGAACTTTGAAATGATTTTTCTTAATTTTCCTAACTAGTGGTATATACATGTTTATATCAATTGGTAGCCCATGCACAAAGTTTTAAATCCATGAAAAATTTTTGCTCTGGTTGCCATGTAACTCACGTAGCCTCTTGATTTGCTACCCGAGACGAATGGAACTACATAACTAAACATGCTCCTGGGACGAAACTTGGGTGACATTGTGCAGGAGGTCAAATACGGAGTGAACATGAAGCCAATTTTTATACCGGTTGCCATGACAACCGCAATCGACCCATCGCATAATTTCATGGCTTAATTAATTTGAATTTGGAACATCAAACACACATTTTGAAATCGGCTTTATTGTTACTAAGCCCTGTATTTGCGTAATTGTGTGCCACGGACATCGCGGATAAGGAATGAAGGGCGCCCTCTAGAGTTTTAATGAGGACGGATGAACTTGAAACGTTCCTCATTTAAGCGACATGCTCAAAGTTTACCATTTTGCTGGTTTCAAAATCTCACTTTACATAAGCCCCCCTAAAAGACGGTTTATGTAAAATTATAATACAGGCTCAATGGGATTTGAAATATCTTAAATATGAACCCTTTCCCCCTCAAGAACCACAATTCCGCTTTGCAAGGATGTGTCGCCATATATTTATCAACATATATATGAGGGACATTCTGGTTCTTGGGAGAAGACCTCATTTTGGCATTTTGTATTCTGGGGCTGAACACTAAATGGAATTGCCAAAAACAACACCCTATTCACTACATACCATACCCACATCACTATGAGCAAGGCATTCTAATCTCCAAGGGCTCAGTTCAGTAGCCTTGGATGTGCACACGTTACACAGCTGACTAGCATGTCCTGGGTATCATAACTCATACTAAAATACAGGGGGTGTATTTGCTCATACAAATTGTGAAGAAATTATTGACTGCGTCACTGGAATTGTGATTTCATTTCTCAAGCGACTGCTTCTGATATAAATAGCGCGGTCATATGGGCCTTGTGTTGTATTCTAGGGTCTGCTTGGTGTGAATACGGTTATATAATCCAAATCTTAGCAGCATTGCTATAGGTATTTTGGTACGTTACACGGGCTGTTCCTCATGTAGCCCTCTTTGTAGCTAATTATGAAGGATAAAAGGTCTATCAGTCGTCACTACAAGCTCAATAACAAGGGCAGCTATGCAACAACATCTTCCTGTTTCTTCATTTGAGTAATAAATGGTCATTGAAATTGAGACTGCTCGAAGCTTTTGTCTTTTCCAGACAGCATTCCCCTGAGTTTCTTATACTTTATCTTCGCATTTTTTTTTTTTTTTTTCTTGATACATTTGTAAGTTTTTGGGATAAAAAGCACAATTGCGTACATGATCAAGTATTTGTAAAACGCCACTCAAAATTTGATGGTGAAAGATAACAATGATGATTATAGAGGGGCCCTCCTCTTCTCTCCTTATCCGGCGATGCCTTTCGTGTTCATAGCATGTAGCGTTTTCTAGTTGCGTTCGTTCTCGTTTTGGATGTTTGCGTATTTTCACTTAACGAAACGAGTTTATAGGCCTCGAAACATTTCGACAACATTGAGGGCGCTTTGCGGTGAAAATGGAATTAATTTTTTTAATTCATGTTTTCATAGCTGAATTATCATAATTATTAATGAAAGAATCATCGAAATAGTGCAGCCATTGTCCTGTAATTAATTTAAAATAAGTTTCTAATCATAGCAGGGTGAGAAAACATAAAGTACATAAAAATCACTACCCATTGACATTTAATTACTTTAAATATGGAAAGGAAAATATGAGTATTTATTTACTACAACTTACCAAAATACAATTGTTTATTTTTTTTATTTTTTTTATATATCTTTTAAATATCTTAAATATTACCCTGGAAAGTTTCACATGATAAAATTAGGAGATGATGCGTTTTTGGTAAATTTCGTCGTACACTACGTGACTTTGATCACCATATCTCGGGAACCGATGTCCGATGCGATCGAATAAAAGCATTTTGTAGATTACATGTCTACAAATTTAAGCCATGCATCATCTCATTTTCTGGATTTTTGACCAATGTTTTATCATATTCAGACCCATACACCCCTTACCTCAACTGACTTTTGCGAGGTTGCTGCAGAAACTAGCCATATACGCACTCTTTAAAACCTTAGATATGAAACCTAAAACACCCCATCCTAAATAGGTTTTGCGGAAACCGGCGGTTGGTAGCCAACATTTATTATAAAGCTACCGGGTCATTTCTTGGGAATGAATTGGCTAAGACTACTACCGCACTTTTTACCAAGGTTTTACCGTAATGTTCGGCCTACAATATGTCTCGGTCCCAACCCCTGACCTCTAACCGGTCCACAACCTCTGACTGAACCCGGGCAATGACCCTTGACTTAGGCCGGGCCACGCAATTCACAAACCCGCTGAGAGTTTGGAGAAGAAAAGATCGAAAATTAACTCCCTCACCCTCATGCATTTCCCATCCCCGCAAGGGAAGCGGAGTACCAGAAAGGTATGAAAACAGAAAGAAAAACATTCCTTACCTTGACTTAGCTCGAACTGGGAAAGCCGGACTCCTGCGTCTTGGGTTCCGTCGCCGCATCCACTGGGCCATCTGCTACTTACTGAAAATGATTGCATTTTATAATTTATACCTGATGGAATCCAATGCCGTGCCACGGAGCGAAACTTTTCACTTTCTACCTATCCGGGCCAAAGGTGTGTGTTTCGGTTAACTTTCTAGTGTGATAGCCCCTGACCTTTACACACACGGTCGCACCCCCTGACCTTAACCCGGGCAACTGACCCTTGCATTGGCGTAACTAAGGGGCGACCGCACGCCTGTTAGGCGCGTGCTGTTTTTACCGTAATGTTGGGCCCATTGCATGAATCGGTCCCAACCACTAACCTTTACCCGTGTCGCACCCCTGACCTTAACCCAGCTAACTGACCCTCACTTGACGGTAACTAAGTTCGACCGCGCACGCCTGTTAAGGCGCGTGCTGTTTTACCTTCCTGTTGGGCTATTGCATTAATCGGCCCAACCACTAACCTTTACCCGTTCCGCAACCCCTGCCCTTGACCCAGCTACCTGACCCCCCACTTGACGTTAACTAAGGGGCGGCCGCACGCATAAGGCGCGGTGCTGTTTTACCGTAATGTGGGGCCGATTGCATGAATCGGTCCCAACCACTAACCTTTACCCGGTCGCAACCACTGACCTTGACCGCTAACTGCCCCTCACTTGACGGTAACTAAGGGACGGCCGCACGCCTGATAAGACGCGTTGGCAGTTTTTCCCGTAATGTTCGGCCTACATTTCTATTTAATTAACCCTTTGCTAACTTAAGAGGAAATTTGTTGTTTTTAAATAATTTGTTCTGACATGATTGATTGGAATTTGTGGGCAAGGGAAGTGTGTTCTTTCTTTTGATTTTGAATTCGAGGTTTCAACATCTGTTTATATCACAGACATTTTCTAATAAGATTTATTTTGGTTTTGCTTGTATTTTCGGCTGCATTTCTGTGGTAGCAGTAGCTCCAGCTGCAAGTCTTGTGTATGGTAGCAGTAGTTGTATTTGGAACTTTTGGTTAAACCAACGCACCGTGGCACAGGGGAGCCTATATTATCCTGGAGAGGAAAGGGCCCGGCCCATTCAGTTTCTTGCCGTACAGGATCCAATACCGTCGGATGAAGGCCGCCCATGTGTGGTTTTATTGGCCAGTTCCAACGTTAGATGTAGGCTTGACTGTGTGGTAGCAGCAGTGCAGCGATTGCGGGTGGACTGGAGAAGGTAGCATAGCTGCTAGAGATGTGATGTTTTAAGACAGCCGGCCGTCCGAAGGGTTAGGGCAGATCGGCACATCTTGTGTAAACATTGGCCATGGCCCTGCCATGAGCACGACTAGCCTGGGGATTACAACGCGAGGTTGCTCCCTTTGCCAGGACCCAACAGCCAGAGTTAAGTGTGAAAAAAAACTAACTCCAGAGCGGTAGGCTTCATTGATCTTTAGGCGGAAATCGAGGCTACATGCGTGTACTTGTCGCTCCTGACTGTCAATTTTTCAAAGTCCCACTTGCATTGGCCCGACCATGTAGAGTATCGTTCTGGTCCCTAACCATACCGAGGCCGCTGCAGGCCGGCTTTTTTGGGCCTCTGCGCACGCTATCATTTTGTACACAACTCAATGTAACGCTACCGAAAGCGTCCCTAGATCAAAATCCAGATTTCGCATACGGCACCGTACATTTCTAGCTCTCTCCCGGCGGAGAGCCGGCTCTCGTTAAAATCCACTACTAGTGGGTAAAAAAACGCCCCGTCTACCGGCTACAAAAATGTTGGCGCAAAACACTCCTATCCGCCAACCAAAACTCACGCCCCCGGGCCCCGTCCGTGCAAAACACGGATATACTCCCCTAGAGTATACTTCTGGTCCCCGGCAGTGGGCGCCCCAATTGGCACCTTCATTTACCCGTCATCCTGAACCACATCCGAACGGTGTGGGTCGCGATCAGAAACCGGCAGGCCCGGCACTCCTTTCATACATGATGTTTTTATTCCCCTTCAAACCCTATTTTAAGTGGTGTTTGCGGAAACGCGGCAGTTGGCCAACATTTTTTTAGTAAGCATCGGTGATTCCCGGGCGACGGAAGTGGTGGCGAATACCCAACATCCAAACCTTAGCCTGCCCACGGCAGCGAAACCTTTTACAAAGTATGATCACGCACTGCCCTTTTCGAAGGCGGTCCGCTCTGGACTTTGTTCATTTTGAATGTCTACATTCTGTACCCTTTATCAGTGGCCGGCCACGCAGCAAAATTTAGCGGGGCCACACGGAAAATCACCTATTTTATTGGGCCGGAGACTACCCGTAGAGTCCGCAAGAAAATGTTGGCCACGTTCGGTTTCCGGGAACCTATGTATGATAAGGGGTTGAAGGTTCATACTAATGTTTTAAGAGTGCTATCATGCCGGTTTCTGACAACAAACTTCACAAGTCAGGTGAGTTAAGTATGGTCTATGCTATTAAGTTGCTCTAATGATAGAAAAGGCCTCGCGACCAGAGCGTATACTATAGGAGGGAGTACATCTCAGACTTTCAAAAAAAGTCCAGATTTCAGAAAAAAAAAAAGTCCAGAGCGGATCGCTTCCTTGTTCCAGCGGAAAGTCTCCCTATATCTTTCGGTGAAAAGTCCACTAGCCCGGCCACCGCATGTAGACTTTTCAAAATGAACTACGTCCAGAGTCGGACCGCTTCCCTTGTTCAGCGGAAAGTCGCCCTAGATCTTTCTGGGGGGGGGGGGGTGAAAAGTCACCTAGCCCGGCCACGGCCCCCCCCCCCCATGTAGACTTTCAAAATGAACTAAGCCGAGCGCAGACGCTTCCTTGTTCAGCGGAAGTCGCCCTAGATTTTTCAGTGAAAATGCACCATCCGGCCACGGCATGTAACTTTTCAAAATGAACTAAGTCCAGAGCGGACGCTTCCTTTTTCACTAAAAGTCGCCCTAGATCGTTTGGTGAAAAGTCGCCTAGCCGGCCCACGGCATGTAGACTTCAAAAATGAACTAGTCCAGAGCGGACCGCTTCCCTTGTTTCAGCAGCGAAAGTCGCCCTAGATCGTTTTCTATTAAAGTCACCTATCCGTGCCACTGCATGTAGACTTCAAAAATGAACTAAGTCCAGGGCGAACCGCTTCCTTGTTCAGCGGGAAGTCGCCCTAGCTCTTTCTGTGAAAAGTCACCTAGCCCCGGCCACGGCACTGGTACCCCTCAAAAATAACTAAGTCCCAGAGCGGACCCTTCCTTGGGTTCGCGTAAAAGTCTCCTTATATCTTTCTTTCTGTGAAAAAGTCACCTAGCCCTCCAAGGCATGTAGACTTCAAAAATGAACTAAGTCCAGAGCGTACCGATTCCTTGTTCAGCGAAAGTCGCCCTAGATCCGTCAGTGAAAAGTCACTAGCCCGGCCACGGTATGTAACTGCAAATATGAACTAAGTCCAGATCGGCCGCGCTTCCTGTTCAGCGGAAAGTCGCCTATGATATTTATGTGAAAAGTCCCTATGCCCATAGCCCGTCCACGGCATGTTACTTCAAAATGAACAAAGTCCATAAGAGCGTACTGCTTCCTTGTTCGGGCGGAAAGTCGCCCTAGATCGTTCTGTGAAAAGTCACCTAGCCGCGCCACGGTATGTAGACTTCAATATGAACTAAGAAGTCCCAGATCGGACCGCTTCCTCCTTGTTCAGTCGAAAGTCCCGAGATCTTTCGTGAAAAGTCACCTAGCCCGGCCGCGGCATGTAGACTCAAAATGAACTAAGTCCAGAGCGGACTGCTTCCTCTCAGGCGGAGTCTCCCTAGATCTTTTCGGTGAAAGGCACCTAGCCCGGGCCACGGCTTTAGACTTTCAAATGGAACTAATCAGCAATCGGACCGCTTCCCCTTGTTCAGCGGAAAGTCCGCCCTAGATCTTTCTGTAAAATCACCTAGCCCGTCCGACGGGCATGGTATACTTTTCAAAAATGACTAAGGCAGAGGGCGGACGCTTCCGTGTTCGCAGCGAAAAGTCGGCCCTAGATATCTTTCTATGAAAACTCACCTAGCCTGGCCACCGGCATGTAGACTTCAAAATGAACTAAGAAGTCCCAGAGCGGACCGCTCCTTGTTCGACGGAAAGTCGCCCTATGATCTTTCTATGAAAAGTCACCTAGCCGGGCCAGGCATGTATGACTTCAAAATGAACTAAGTCCAGAGCGGACCGCTTCCTTCATCAGCCGAAAGTCGCCGCCCTAGTATCTTTCTGTGAAAAGTCCCCTAGCCCGGCCACGGCATGACCTCAAAAAAATCAACTGTCAGAGCGGACCGCTTTCTTCTGTTCAGCGTAAAGTCTCCCTAGATCTTTCTGTGAAAGTCACCTAGCCCGGCCACGCATGTAACTTCAAAATGCAAAATGAACTAAGTCCAAGCGGACGCTTTCCTTGTTTCAGCGGAAAGTCGCCCTATTTTTTCGGTGAAAGTCCCCTACCGGCACGGTAGGTAGACTTGAATATGACAGCAGTCCAGAGCGGACCGCTGCTTTGGTCAGGCTGTAAGTCGCCCTAAGATCTTTATGTGAAAAGTCACCTAGCCCGGCCACGCATGTTAGAACTTCCAAACTGACAAAAGAAAAAAAGAAGAGGAAGGAGAGGAGAAGGAAGAGGGAAAGAAAAAAAAAAAAAAAGAATAAAAAAAGAATGAACAAAGTCCATAGCGGACTGCTTCCTTGTATCAGCGGAAAGTCGCCCTAGATCCTTTTCTGTGAAACGTCACCTAGCCGTGCCACGGTATGTAGACTTCAAATATGAACTAGTCCAGAGCGGACCGCTTCCTTGTTTCAGCGACTAGTCGCCCTAATCTTTCGTGAAAAGTCACCTATCCCTGCCGCGTCTGTAGACTTCAAAATGAACTAAGTCCAGAGCGGACTGCTTTCCTTCTTCGCGGAAGTCGCCCTAGATCTTTCTGTGAAAAGGCACCTACCGCCCGGCATTTAGACTTTTCAAAATGAACTAAGTCCAGAAGCGGACCGCTTCCTAGTATTTACCTGAAAGTTCCGCTAGACTTAAGAGTTGTGGTGTGGCTGAAAGCCTTTTGTTGCCTGTTACGGCTGGTTGGATGGCCGCGATCGAAATCGACTGCAATGGAGAATTTTGCCAAAATTTTGAAAGTGGGTAAAGTAAGTGGGTTTTGAGTGATTTTAGGGATATAATAATAGCGTGTCGTTTCCTTTTCATTAATGGCCAACAACACATCGCTCATTTATATAATGCTTTTCATATCTCTGAGATATTATTGGAACGTTTCTTAAACCAAGAAAGAGTAAATTGTGCTACTTTTTAAAAAAGTTCCATATTAGGTAACATTGTTCAGTTTACTTACTCAGCAAGTCTACCTAAATCGAACTCTATCTTGACTCCCAAAGCTGGTGTTCACATACTCGGGGTAATATTTTTTGCGCAAGAAGTCCGTACAGACATTGTTAATGTCTCGCAGATCTTTGTCCATGGTGAGGATTTCAAAGGATTACTTCTGACAAATTTCCATTTGGATGTCAAATAGAGTGTGCAGTAAATCGTTCAAAAACTTTCCCTATGACACTGCTGCATTACATAATTCGTGCAAATATCTATGTCAACATAGACACCTAACATCGCTTTACGAGAACTTTTTTGAATGGCAGGCCTTAAAGGTTATGATAATAATTATATTAGTTTCTAAAAATATAATAAAATGAATAATATTGATGCTTGAGAACATCTAAATTCTTAAACTATGTACTATGATTGGTCTATTTTTTTACCAAAAGAGATAAAGAAAAAAACTATAAATTTACAAATATATAACCCCTTTTCCAATCTGCAAGCAGACTACATCAAAATTAAAAAATCTTTTGTGATAATTTTAGCAAATATCTCTTTACAGCCATCAAATAGAAACCGATTAGTGGGCATGTGTTCATCTATAAATAAATTGGACTAGTGTATTTTTATTCTTTTTGTGACTCACAAAGCTTATCTTTTCAAGCAAACCTGATTAAACAATTTTTCAACAGCACGAACTGACGTGTCCTTTTAAACTCATAATGGCTAACACCGGCCAGATTTCCTTAATTATGCCTCTCCGAATATAACATAAAGTATGTTGTTATCCCCTTTAGGGTTGTGATAACCCATGAATAAATATGTATGTATAGCATACTAGTAAACGTATATCTGAACACTTTTCTATCTTCTTATATCACCACTTTATTCAAATACGCAACTATTTTCTACTTTTTTTTCTTTTGATCCATATCTAACATACTTAAATGTGACACGAATTCATCCATAATTCTTGATCTTATTTAAGTCGGTTAATAATAAACAAACTGTGTTTCACGGAAGCTTAGCATACTAACATCTGGTATTGTTGTGCTTGAAAATCGGATTATCTACACTGAGAATTATATGTTGTTTTTTTTTTAAATCGTCTTATTTAAGCGTTATACCATATAACCTCGTCTACAAGGTCATGGTTTATTCCGTATAATTATGTTGACATAGTAGCTAGGGCACTCTAGGGCCCGGACTCTCAGTTTCGCTACAACGGCTTATTCTGGAAAGGCAAAACAGACTCGCTGTGAATGAGGAGTAGCGAACCCACCAATGCAACAATATGCAGCAGAGTCTGGTCCAAACGTTGAAGACAAAGAGATGGACATAATAAAAAATGTATGTGTGTCAAATCAAAAATGCACTCACAAATTAGTCGTTTCGTCTTCCCAGTCGGAAGGCTTCATCAGTAATGCAATGACACAACTACTGCACATCTTCTGGAGCTGTTGACCTTAACCTCATTCCCAGAGTGCGATGTTCCTTGTAGTACCTGATCATGTACATGACTTAGAGAATAGGCCTAAGTGCCAACATCACGATTAAAGTCTTGTGCCCCCTCTTTCTGATCTAAACAGCGTCCTTTATCCATCTTTTGTTTCTGTCACATTCTCTATCTAGAATTATTGCACCGTCCCAGTTGATGGTGTGGTTTGTATCAGCAACGTGGTCAGTTATATAGCTGACTTAAACATTGTGCTTGCAGATTGTGTCCTCATTGCTCTAGTGAAGTCTTTAATTATACACAATTTTAAAATATGCCATAAAGGTTATCTAAATCTCCGATGAATATTGACAAAACATGTATTACCTTAGCCTATCTTAATGTCTAAGAAACAAACATAAACGTGATGTTATCAATAATTGGATTTGTCAACAAAAAGCTGATATTTGTCTCTTTCAAGAGACTTTCTTAGACGAAGATTTAGAAAGTCTTATTAAACATGAGTGAAATGTTGAAATTGTTAGTTCTTTTAGCTCTGCACATAGTAGAGGCGTATCGATTATTTATAAAAATCAATGTATTGCTGTAGACGGAAGAAATGTTTTGTTAAATTTAAAAATTCAAGAGACCCCTTTTTCCTTAATTAATTTATATGCACCCACCAATTATAAAATAGGGAACTTTTCTTCAAAAAAACATTATTTTGGAGAAGAAGAAATGCACGCCAATCTTTGGTAATTGGAGGTGATTTAAATTGTGTGCAAGATAAAGTTAAAGATACAACGATTTTATAAAATAAAAATATTGAAAGCAAATTTGTGAAAACAAATATGACACAATGTAAGTTTGGTGGATATCTAGAGAACAATTTGGCCCAATAGAAAACAATTTACATGGCGCCAACTCTCACTAAATTTACACTCAAGCATGTCAAGGTTGGACTACTAGTTCGGACTACTAGTTCATACAAAAACATTTAATAAATAAGGTTGAGACTACAGGTATAAGACCATCCATAAAGTCTGATCACAATGTTGTATATCTCAGACTTAAAGTTGGTCAAACAAAAAATGGTCCTGGTTATTTGGAAATTCAACTCTTCGCTTTTAAATGACAGACCTTACAAATTAAATTTAAAAATGTTATTGAAGTGTGCATTACAGAATGTAAAAGCGTTGAATTGTCGAAACAACTTACTTGGGGAAATGTAAAATAAGAATTAAGGAATTTGCAATCGGGTACTGCAAATCACTGTCCAGTCTAAAGGTGTTATTATGTTTTTATTATCATTTCAGATGAAAGGTTTATGGCTTTACCATGGATGATATACTTTGATTGTTTTGGGTGTGTACGTTCGCCATATCTCATATGTGTTACCGGCGCTGTTCAGAAGCTTTCTCAGAGGCTGCTGGAACTACTACTCTCAGCTCTGTTTCAGTTTAGATGTAAGTAAGCAAAAAATAAGAGATGAATTATAAATAATATTACTATATTAACAAGAGTTGGAAAGCAATTTGATAGTGCAAAAAGCTCCTTGGTCATTCAAACTTCATATCATAACAAATGTGAAAAATGAAAATGGCATGATAGAAGTGGCTGAAAGCTAGGTCATTGAGGCCGGATTTGGTTAACCATCAATTGAAGAATAATTCCGCAACACAAAATTCATCATACCTGCAGTGTTCAGATACGGGAAACGTACTTTCTTTCATTGCGTTAGTAATTTATTTACTATTCCTGAGATTTCCATATACTTAGAATGATTCGATCGAAATACAAGTTGTTCTTGCTTAACTAAGTGCATACTTGCCCGTGTAACACTTGCATCTCGACTGAATTTATTTCCTGCTGTGATAGACTTATGGATTCACAACGGTAAATAACATGAGAAACAGAGATAAGTCCAGCCCCCACTGCAAATGATGGTGTTTTTTTGTGCACCGGTTTCTAAGTGTACCCTAACAACTGAGAGAAATGGTGAGATCTGTGTTGGAAATCATGGTTGCTATCAATATTAAGTATAAAATCTGTAGGAATATCAAAAAAAGGTTGGCACTGATACTTTTTTGAGCTGACACACCAATTTTAACCGTATTCTTACAGGATTACCTGACTGAAAAAGTGACATCACCTCCAAGGTCCATGGTGCATGCTAGTCTTCACGGTCCAGTAGCTCGACAAATTGGGGGGATACCTACCCTAATTTCATGACTGATCGGTAAGGAGATATGATAATCTTCAAGAGGAATGTTAGCTTTAAGGTCTGAGATGTTCCATTGTGGAAAAATTACGTTTTAATCTCGCCCATTTGTTAGAGGAACGAACCTTATCGCTGAAAATGCATGTATATGAGGCAAAACTAGAATTCCAGCGCAAAATTCGCTCAATAGTAAACTTCTTTCTTTGTCAACATAAATTATTATTAGGCAATGAAAGTCCTTGTATTTCACTAATCCAAATTTTTGACAACATAGGCTACCAATAAGTATTATTTTAAATCAGCCTTTGGACACCTGAGATATTTTGACGGGACCACCATTGTTGTAGTTTTACGTTTATCATGTCCAAATGGCATTACGATAGTTTATGGAGCTGTGAAGCTTGAACCTTTAAAGTCGATCTGCACGTGGTGACTGGAATTCACTAGGCAGGTTCAGATGCCATGCGCGAAGCGTGTTCTTATACATGGAATGTATAAAGAATACATTTAATCGCTTACTAGTATGCATCGCATATGACATCAAAGGCTACCTACTGAAAAGCATGTTTAAGAATCCATATTTCGTGGACTTAGTACAATGTAAGATATTTCCGATTGGCAAGGTGTTGGGAAATGTTGTTCTTCATACAAATATTTGATCAATAGAACAATGTATTGTTGGACTGGGATGTTTGAATAGTTATTGCACATGTAAGTCTTTTTCCCCATGCCAGCTATTACTCTATATTTAGACACAATATCTAAGATTCCGGTTATGAAATACGCAATTTTGAATGTTATAGGTACTTTAACCCCCGACCGACCTGGGGGAGGGGTTACCCCCCCCCCCCCCCCCCCCCCCAACGGATGAGTTCCTGTAGCACAAAAACGCAAACGAATATGATCTAAGGCTTTTTAAAGCCTTAGATCATATTCGTTTATCCTTTTCGGTCGTTTTAGAGAAAAAAATTGGAGGTACCACCTTAAGGGTGGCCAGGGTGTCCCGTCAAAGTCGGAAGGTGGGGGTGCCACCTTCCTAAACTTGCAAACGTGTAAAATGCAAACAAAAAATGGTACTTTTGTCACATTTGATGCTATTGTAAGCAAATACTGGCAATATTTGTATTTTTTCTTATTTTTTAGAGTAATATTATGTGTATGCTTACTTTGGCACCCATCATTGGCAAATAAATATCAATTTTGCTTGAATGAATGACGAAAATGGTCGAAAAAAAGCCTTGATTTTGGAGATTTTGCTTACAAATAACGTTATAAATAAGCTCTCAGTTATGACGTCACTTTGACGTCATATTGTTAAAACTTGATATGTTTGTACTTTGTTTGACGAAAGGACATATGTAGCTACACACTGATACCAAATAAGATAATCTCTTTCTCTTGATTACGAAGAAATCGGGACATGGTGGCGGTGGTAACTCCCCCTCCCCCGGTCGTGAATGTAGTAGAAAAACCCTTGGTTGGACGGGGGATAGAGGGTTAAGAAATTCGTGGCCGTTTACAACCGTGTATGAAGTAACGGTCCTTCGAAATAAAAACAATGGCTGGTATTCTGAAAGGGAGTCTAACTTTCAAAATACTGTGAAAGTTAAATGTAATTTGTGAGAAAATTCCTCATGGATGGGCCGTTGTGGACCATCCACGAGGAATTTTCTCACCTGTTAAAGTGCATTTTAGAGTATGTTGGAAGAAAAAACGATCTTGTAGGACCAACCCTGGTTTGAACTCAGGTCTAAAGTTAGACTCCCTTTCAGAATACCAGCCAATGAGTTTTGGGTCATTTGCATAGGCACAGGGAATTGGCTGATGGGGAGTGGACAACGCGGATTACATCTTAAATTAGGCAATAAATTCAATCCTAGACGCGTGCCCTCATCCATCCAGTATAAAGAAAAGGTTTTTAATATGAATATTTCGGAGAAATGTAATTCTTTCGAGAGCATTAAGACACACGGTAGTGTGTCACCAAGTTTTAAAATAACAACCCAAAAAACAAGAAAAACAGCAAAAAAAGCATCAGAACGCCCACGATACAAGCGACACACACCGTGAGTATATTAATATAAACAAACTTCCCTTTGTTTGATGCGTGTTTGACGAGTAAAACCACTAGGTGGGAGTATCGTTAGCAATCGCTTAACTACTCGTAATACAAAAGTAAAGCATGTATTTCAACCCTCAAAAGTATATGTGACACATTTCATGAGCAAGATATGAATTAAGAAAACGGAAACGACGAGTTAGAACTGTTTTCAAACGGCCATTTGTAACGATAATTAGTCGCAAATAGGAAACTTAAAAAACGGTCTCACAGACCTACAGCCTTTATTACGAAATGAATATTGGCAAAATTTAGTACATGATTTCTATTTATCCTCCTGGTGTGCCTTTTACTGCTAAAATTGAAAATAATTGACTTCATACAAAGAAAATGATGTTTAACGGGATTCTTTTGTTCAACATCACTACTGAACCATCACTTACTACCATATACAACACTCGCGTCTTATACTATAAGCTTCCTCCGTGGCGCAGCGGTATAAGCGATAGACACTATTGATTTTACTTTTGGATAGTCTGTTGTTGTCAGTTCGAGTTCGGTGGCGGCCCACCACTTTCATGACTTTCGGCATATTAAATTTATGCTAGTATTCAGTTCTGGTGGTCATTCTCTTTAATTTTGGTTATGTAGGCTAACGGTCACCCTGACCATTGAAGCGGAATGGAAGTACAGGGTGAGTCAAAAAAAAATTGACCCTGATTGTGTCCGCCATTTTGAATTTTTAAATAATATATATCTAACATGTGTGGTATCCACGGAAAGCTTATTTCATTATCTTTAATTTGCTGCAAAGATCATTTCAATCGGTTAAGTATAGGCCGAGCTACAGTCTTTCGAATCAAG
The DNA here is from genome assembly GCA_023653785.1 of Ophioderma brevispina. Lineage (NCBI taxonomy): Eukaryota > Metazoa > Echinodermata > Ophiuroidea > Amphilepidida > Ophiodermatidae > Ophioderma > Ophioderma brevispina. The sequence continues at coordinate 43,538 of JAMKCH010085872.1, forward strand.
AATCTGCAGTGAATAAATAGCCTGATTTTCTTCTGGATACTGATTTCCTTCGCTGAACACCGTTCATTTCAATGTGAATCCGTGGACAGAGCATAAAACCGACTACTTGATTCAAACGACTGTAGCTCGGTCTATGCCTAACCGATGTGAATGATCTTTGCATTAAATAAAGATAATGAACCCAGCTTTCAGATGATACCAAATATGTTAGATATATATTACTTAAAAAATTCAAAATGGCGGACACAATCAGGGTCAAGTTTTTTTTTACTCACCCTGTATAATCAATCTAAATTATACAACATGTACAATGAGGCTTTTCAGGGTTCTTTTACGCGCTTTTCTAGGAGTTTTTACCAGCTTAATGGTTTCCGAGTGATGCTGAGTGGCATCTATAAAAATTTATAAGCTTATCGTAGAAATTAACAGGCGGTTTCCTTAATGGCAATAGAATTGATACGTGTCCTCTTAGTAAAATACGTAAAATAACAGTGTATTGTCGACAAAAGGAACTAAATACATTTCCTAAAATTGAAAAATCCTTACAATCTGAATATCTCAGTAACTGAAGGAGATAAAAATGTCAAAAAAGCACTAAACGTTTTATTTTTCAAGTATAATAAATTTATATAAAATCTCAATTTTGATAGCCCATGGACTTCAAGCTCTTCATATTTTATTATCAATGTTAAGAGCAGTATAGACAACCAAAAAAATACCTGAATATACCGAGAAAAAAATTTTAAAAAATGTACAGACATTGTTCAATACTTCCTAAACACTTTGCTTTACTTAATAGTTAAATAACACATCACGTTTCAGGTCGACAGCGATACAACATTCAACGTATGTAATAATCACACACACTCAACTAAAGGATTTTCTTGCAAATTGACCAACTGCTATTTACACAGCTATTTAATGTTCATAAAAATAAAGGGAATCTACCAAAAAGACGTTGACAACGTAAAAAGCCACCAAGTTTTAAAACAGTACGAGCCACATAAAGTTAATAAATGTAAAGATAGGACCAATTATACTCAAGTGCGTAAACCCCATTGGCAAACTTGGTCCCATTTCTTCAACAATGTAAGAAAATTTACCACTAACAACCTCCATACAACCTAAATATAATTTTATATATTTCACGCTAGAGGCGCTGATGTAATAATACCTAGTTCAACACAATTCCTCTTCTTGTGAGGCCTTTGGTCTTTAATACTCTTCTTCCTACCAGGGTATCTCAGGGAAAGGCTGGTACAAAAAGTACCCAGAAACATACGTGACTTGAACTCTATCACATAACTCATAACCAACATACCTTCAAGAACAGTCGACTGCAGATCCGTCGGAACACATTTTCAATGGGAAAAGAATTGCGCCGCGTGGATGATATTACAACAGATTGGACTCTATTCCGTATATGCACTCGACCGGTCTCTGAATCATTGAATTAAGACCAATCTCCAACAATAAGAAATCAAGCAAGAAAACAAACGAAACTAAGCAATATCAAGTATTTAAATCAGAACAAGACCGCCTTTACACAAGAAACAGGAATACTAAATCCAAATTCAACTGCCAATATAACCTTAAACAAAAACAAGTGCAGGTGTTATTATTTAAATCAACAATTATTTGGTCTAATGATGATGGTTTCATTAATGAAATATCACGGACGTTCTCAACAAAGGAATTCGGAAAAGAGCAAATGGGACCAAGTTTGCCAATGGGGCTTACGCACTTGAGTATACTTGGTCCTATCTTTACATTATTAACTTTATATGGCTCGTACTCTTTTAAAACTTGGTGGCTTTTTACGTTGTCAACGTCTTTTTGGTAGATATCATTTACAAGAAGGCCTTACTTTGGGACGCTTCTATATAAATTCTAGCCCTGTATGCACCCCGCCAATAATTCCATCCTATATTGGAAGAAAAATGGTCTTACATTGTTGAAGGATAGTTTTTCATGATTATTAACTATGATGTACTAATAAATTAGTTCTTCTTGTATTTAGGCCACTTGATTTTTTTTCTGTGCAAGTGGGCCTGAAAGTTATTATTGCAAGAATAAATCGTGCCTGTACTACGTTTTATGAACACGCAAGCTTTTCTTGAAACACTTCACGAAATTGGATCAAAATATTAACTGTTCCTTTTGTGAAACCATAGATATGTACAAAAATATTTGAATATGAAATATTTAGTACGTAACGAAAGCAAGGCAAGTGCTCTATAAAAAAAAATCCACTAGAAATGAGATTGCTTTTTGATCTACTTTATGGACAATTTGCAATTCTTATTCGCTCGTACCCAGGGGGCCAGATGGGTTTACCTGACATGGAATGCTGTCAAAGGTTGTGTGGTATCATTGTATTCAGGGGACTTCCCTTAACAATTTCTAGGTGGACAACCCTGAAAATATGCTACTCAAAACAAAATGGAGGCAATTTTTCAAAATGGCCACCATTTTCAATTAGTTTGACCATATCTCAGCCCACAATGTGCATAAAAAAAAAAAAAAAAAAAAAAAATTCTAGCCCTGTATGCACCCCGGATGTCGACCACGAAAATTAAAATACAAACTACAGCATACTTTCCCGCCAATAATTCCATCCTATATTGGAAGAAAAATGGTCTTACATTGTTGAAGGATAGTTTTTCATGATTATTTTTAGGATATCGTTCTAAAACTGTACTAATAAATTAGTTCTTCTTGTATTTAGGCCACTTGATTTTTTTCTGTGCAAGTGGGCCTGAAAGTTATTATTGCAAGAATAAATCGTGCCTGTACTACGTTTTATGAACACGCAAGCTTTTCTTGAAACACTTCACGAAATTGGATCAAAATATTAACTGTTCCTTTTGTGAAACCATAGATATGTACAAAAATATTTGAATATGAAATATTTAGTACGTAACGAAAGCAAGGCAAGTGCTCTATAAAAAAATCCACTAGAAATGAGATTGCTTTTTGATCTATTTTATGGACAATTTGCAATTCTTCTCCTCTCGACTGAAAACTCATGTTTCATTGAGTACACCAACACATGAAATAATATGTAAATAATTCGAACACAAAATGTGTTCTGTAACATTTCAGAGGATACGCTTGTGGCTATACAAGCTCCATTAGTGGAATTATAATAAAATTAGAAGAGCGAGACCTGTATATACCACGCATTTATCATTAATTTATATGTGTAAGCTTACCCCAGGCACACAACAAACGACACATCAGTTTAATCGGTTCCATGCGGTGTGTTGGCTTTTAACAAAGCAGTGAGTCGTATTTAATTACTATGGTGGGGATCGAGAGAATTACACAAACAATTCTGATCTCACGCGTTTGGCTTCAGTACAATGTTGGCTGGAGTAATTCCACCTTTTTAGGCGTTCACACACAAATATACTAATGCATCCACCTGAGATTAACTATTAGGTTTTATTTGTATAAGTGGTTTCGTGTAAATTTCCTCTTTCTACCACGTCACATAGACTAGATAAGAATATCGAAAAATTTAAAGTGGTTCAATAATTTTGATAGTGTATTTTATTGAAGCTTGTGGTGTCAAAGCGTTTTGGCTTCGTTTGTTTTTGGTTTTGCTGCTGTTCCTGCTGCTACTTCTGCTGCTGCTACGGCCGCCGATATTGCTGTTGCTGGTAATCAAGTTGATATACAGCCAAAATAGGTACCACAGGGCTATGGAATATATTGTATTTGTTTTTTGGAAAGGAAAAAAGGGGAAATTTTGGTTTTTAAAATAAATCTCATGTATATAATACAAAATCGTTACCCAATTGTTTGAATTGGTGAAAAGGCCAGGTAGTTTTCTTCAATGTGTTTTCTACCAAAATACGAGCGTTGAAGTCTCAAAACTGAGGTTGTTTTATTTGTTTGTCGATGTGTCGGTTGTTTTTATACGCAAAGCTGCCTATCTCAAAATGCATTCGGAGCTCTTTAGTGACCGTGAGTTCTATTGTTCAAGATGACCAAAATGGCTATATGAAGGTCAGAGCCGACAGTATGAGTTTCTAATATTGCAGGTCAGTTCCCCAAGTCGGAGTGCAAGGGTGACACGGTATTTCCAAAAGTCAAGTGTTGGAACCTCAGTAGATTTTGACCTTTGACAATCTTAAATTCGAGACAATCAAAAGGCACACGGGGGATCAAAGGTCATTTGCCAAATCGTTGTGGTTATATAGTTGTCGGAGACGACGGGAAGAAGAGGAATGAGGAAAGAAAGCGCCAACATTTCTATTTAATTTGAAACACTAATGTGTGACATACACTAAAAAAGTGTGTTGGTTACTTTCGTCAAGCTATTTGTTAGTACAATTCCCTATGTATAAGCGCCTATTACCTCATGAGAAAATTAGAAACCTTGGTGTCGTCTTTGTCAGCCATGCTTGACTGAACATGTAAAGGTCATCATTAAGTCTGTTAACTTTCACCTTCGCAAATCATTTACCGGATTCGCCGCTGTATCACATTTGAGAGTTGTCATCATCTCGTCCGGTTACTGATTTTATCTCGCATTGGACGATGCCAACTCATTTGTATGGAAGTAGGCCAGAGCTCTGAGTAAACTTCAGATTTTGCAGAATAGAGCAGCCAGGCTGTTGTTCAGACTGATAGAATACACCCAGCCACACCACTCCTTAAAGAGCCTCCATTGGGCTACCAATTAGTGGAGCGCGTTGTCTTTAAGCTATGCTCTTACTTACAAGGGCATTTACGGACAATTGCCATCTTACTTGTCCGAAGACCTCTCTTTGTATATTCCTGGCGGGCCAGGATTGCGTTCTGCAGAGGACAAGACGCATCACACTGTTTCCCGCACAAAACGGTCAGTGGGTGAAGGGCTTTCAGCAATGCGGCCCTAGCTATGGAACTCTGTTGCTATCTTGTTTCGCCATCTCCAACGTCCATTGTTAACCTTTTAGAAAGCTTCTATAAAATTTCATCTATTTCTAAGAGTTGATTGTGTGATTAAAGGGTTTTTGTTATGGCTCACATGATATTTAATTATGAAGATGTTTTCTTTTTTTTTTATTTTATCGTGTTTTGATTTTAAGTACTAGTACTTATCTCATAGTCATACAAACAGGTATTGTAAAAGATGAACCATGTTTTAGGCTAAATAGTAATTACTCACTATTTTGTAGCGCTTTGACCGTTTGAGAGAAGGCGGCTATATCAAATGCCGTTTGTATTGTATGTTTGTATTTCATATCAACCTTCGAAAGAAAAAAAGAAAAAAAAAACAGTCAAGCAGTAGTATTCATTCGAAAAACTGTGCAAAAATTATTAAATATCTGACCGTGAGCTGAAGAAACTGAGTGAAAGAAAAGAAAATTGATAGTAGTACTACTGTACTAATGCTATTGGTTCAGATTCCAAATTCGAAAGAAAAAAAAAACAGTTCAAGCAGTAATATTCCTCGAAAACTGTGCAAATTATTAAATATCTGACAGTGAGCTGAAATCAACTGAGTGTGAAAGAAAATTTGTAGTATACTACTCGTAGTAGTAGTATAGTCATTTATGTGGATTATTTTAACACGGTGTCATCATGTGGAATGTTCAATAGAAACATTTTCAGATTACTCATTTCCCCCCAAGTTTATGTATCGCTAGTTTATCCCACGTTATTGCAGGGTTGTTGATATATAAGGAGCGGTTATAAGGGTTATGCATGTTTTGTATGTTCTGGCGATGCATAATGATTCTTATGGTTATTTAACCGCAACCTTGTAATGAAATTTAAAAAGGTAATGAGCGAAAAGAAACAAATCAAAATTAACTTTTTTGTGAATATCAATTTGATCACATTAGGAGGACATCAATGTATGATTCGATCTGGATTTAAGCATTAACAACAAGCTTAATATAATAAAAAAGATTTCTTATCAAAACGTTCCTTGTTTCAGTTTAAGAAAATCGGTGGACTTTCAGAAGAATTTCAGCAATGCCTTAGATAAATTCCCATACTTTCACGTGACTCTTAATATTTTCGTTTACTAGAAACCATATTACTAGAAATCCCCAATTTGTAATTGATATCAAAACATTAAACATATCACTTTACTCATATAAACATCCGAGTGTCAATTTCAATCTTCTTTGCGTACTCTACTGTATATGGATACCAGTAAACAACTATTTCGTTATAAAAATACTTTTATAGTATTTGAGGGATTTCTTTGGTAATGCCCCCAACACATCAACCGGACATCCAAGGTGCGATGTGCTGAAAGACCTGCGAATTAATACCTCTTAAGCTTGAGATATTTGATGATGCTTAAAGGGCGATTTCGTGATCCTCAGCCTAGTCCAATACTACCTAAAAGAGTTGAAGATTTTTGTATCATCTTAACCGTCAGTAATAAGCATAGTTGTGTGTGTGTGTTGCTAAAATCTTACGTGCAGATTTTTTTACTCTGGGAAGACAGAAATCAGCGATTACTATTTCTGTCCTCTAAAGATACAACGCGCAACATTGAAAAATAGTGCGCCCTCAAGATTTTTTTCAATATCGACAGTTTTGCTAGGTTGTAAAGCTTTTATACACATTAGCCCTCACCTGAAATGATTTAAGACAAATCAGAGTCATTCAAGGGTAAACCGAATGATTTTAACGAATCAATGTCGCCGGGCGACATTAATTTCGCAGACGACGTGCCCGTAAAAATGGCATTTTTAACACAAGAAAACGCACGCCGCATGCATGTTTTTCACGGCATGCACCCTATGGACCCGGTCTGTGACCTTTGTGGTTTTAATATCAAGAGTACGAGTCTATGACGATATATGTATATACATATTTGTTGATTAAAAATTATGGAAAACTTAAAAGTTAGGCCTTACACAATTACAGGATGTTTTTCTCTCTATTCTTCCAATGGCCTAGACTACATTTGAGAGCAAATTGAAGACATTTCATTATTGTTGAAAATGTGCCACTGCGCTTTTAAAAGGACAGGAATTTACACCCAATGGCCTATGGGCCACAGTGGAACGAACATGTGCTATAGCGTGAAAACCGGTGGAAAATGCACATCAGAATCAACTGAATTTTGGAAATTAAAATAATAAAATTTGATACAGATTTTTTTCCGACAAATGTGCACGACTGTAATGCATCTTTAAACTATTTCCATTCGGAGCAAATCATCCATTGGCTTGCAAACATTTGAATCCCTCCGCGGATTGAATCCATAGATACAATTGGTTATTTACTCCAAAACTATACCCAGAATAGGCATATTTGGAATTTAAATTGCATTTTCCAATGATTCAAAATATGACAATGTCTGATTTTGCATGTGAGAAGTTATTAGACAGTCTCTAATGGGAAGTAAAACAGATCTTTAGAACCAAAGAGCATGAACAAAAATATGCTTACGCTTAATGGAAAGCTCCCTTGCTGCTTTCAAAAACAGTATTCATTGAAATGTCTCAATATTGTTTGATGAACTAATATTACATTTCCAACCAAGGTCCACTTTTTCGACGCGCAAAGTGGGCACGGATAGAATACGGAACCATCAAACCGGCGACGACTGAATGACCTATGCCAGCCTCTTCTCGTCCCAAGAGTTTTTGCTAAATGTTGTATCCCTCGCCTACGATAGGGCCACCTTCATTTCTCACATGCATTCACGCTAGGCGAACATGCTCCACATACTTATTAAACATTCCTACTTGTTTTAAGCTGGTGATGATCATCCTCTTGGAATTTTTAAAGCGGAACCTTCAGGGATGCATTATAAGAGACTGTATCTCCACAAAACTCTTGCTATAGCAGGAATCAGGTAAGAATTTGTAATTTAAGTTGCTAATTTGTCGATCAATCTGACTTTCGAAAGCTAAAAATCAAGGATTAATTTTAAAGAAATAGAAACACCTACTGTTTGGCTTTTCTTTTTTTCATCGACAGTGTCTTTGCACCTTGCGCAAAAAGCCAAAAGGTTAAGTGCTTTAAGCGAGTGTTTCAAACTAGGGCCTCGTTTCCCTCTATCTTGACGTTGAATCTAGTTGTCGTCGGCTATATAAATGATTTTAAAATATTAATTTACTCGATTGGGCTTCAAATTGTTGGCTTTCGCTGAACAGATGGACATAACAGGGCACTTTAAGCAGTGCATTTGATCTCGAGATGTACCGTTGACGTTTTAGGACCATGCTCTACTTCAGTCGCTTCTCTGCATCTTGGCAAATACTGTGAGTTATACCACCGTGTATAAAAACAGACACTGCCCTTAAATTGATTAATTGATAAACTCGAAGTTACTGCAGATTTGGTATATTTATTGCTAAATATGGACATCATGTATTGTCTAAGTATGCTATCTTGCACATGTATGAGACTTGATTGTTAGCAAATTAAAGTAGACAGTATCGCTAGGATTTAAAAAATGCACTTCTAAAGTTATCAACTCTGGTGTACGGGAATTTAGTGAAATGCAATAGACTCCAATCTGATAAGGTTAGTGTTAAAATTCAAATTAAATTACTCACTAATGATATCTGATTATTAGTTGTAGTTAGAGTAATTTAAAAATCATGTATTGAAAATATTTTCGATTTTTTCGGGGTATCTTAACCTAAAACACAATTGAAATACACGAAAAAAAAATAATCACCCGAAGACAAGTAACCCATGTTTTTTATGCATTGATTGAAAATACACCAATTCCGTAATTAATTGTTTGCTTGAAAGTTCTCGGACTAATTAACTGATTTTTACATGTTAGTGCACTGATTCTCCACTTAATTTCCTTCATGTCACCAGAATTTGGATTAAATAATGGTGGTTACATATAATATTTCATGCCACATTAATTTACTATAAACAAGGGTCAATATTTCAAAATATCGAAATACATGTTGTTTTCCTTCTTTTGGGTGCCCTAAGGTAGTATCTTTTAATGACCATCGATTGTTTATAATTACACTCTCTCGGGACTGATGTTTTGAATCAATCCCACCATGCATGCATTGTGCCTATACTGTACTGTACAAAACTTCAGATGTCAACAACTTAGGGTAGAAAAGTGTTCCAAAAGTTTAAGAACCACATGACATGTCAGAATCATGCTAACATTCCCTAAGACTAAGGCTTTGTGGGGAAAATGATCATTCAGTCATGATTTTTATATGTTAAGATAGGATTTTTGTGGTTCATCATGACCCTGTTGATGTGAAATTTCCAAAACTGATTGCATTGGGGATTGACTCAAAACACCCTCTTGGGACTGCCGTGATCCAAAGAAATATTTTATAATCTGTAGGTCAATCGTCTGCCACTCAGATTAGTTCATATTAGGGAAGCAATTGACTACAAAACCATTTTAAAGGGTAGGTCACCGCAGTTGAATCAAGACATTTTGATTTATTGTTAACAAGTCAATACCTCTAGAAATATTTTTGATATACAAGCTTTATGAAATTTTCATGTAAGATGCTCATCTAATCATAAACTCCAAAATTTGTTTCACTTACCGTTCTGGTTTGTGTTATCCAAGAAGATGCTTTTATCAAAATTGTTTTTATAGGATTTTCCATATTCTTCGTAGTATATCATGTCCCAGATTATGTAAGGCGTTGTAATACCCCCTTCTCCCCTCTGTAGACCGTGTTTCCAAATATTCTTTAGTTAGACTCAGTCGACTAGTCATTAATTCAATAATAAAATTTCTTTTTCATAATCAAAACGTTTATTATCCCGAAATCAGCTCGTTATCAACTCCCGGAGTTTCATCACTAGAGGTGGATTTTTTTTCTTCTGTGTACAACTATAATTATGTTTCAACGAAGACTTAACAAGTGTTTCAAACCGCACTTTGCTACAGGACATTTTAAGTTGAATGCTATATTTAGATTTAAAAGTTTAAACGTTGGAATACCTAATACGGTTATGAATGTTTAATATCACGTACAGTTGCAATTTACCGATTGGCAAAATTTGCATAATTCCAGATACCTGTTTTATTAAAGCTCGCTGTAAAATTTTAGAATAAGTTGTTTGTGTTAAAATTTAGTTAAATCGAATTGTGGTTTTTAGTTTGTGTGACAGTCATGCTAAGGTCAAGTTTAATAGGCCAAATTTTGAAGTTAACATAGTGTAAATAATTTTGTACACTAATCTGCTTGCCATGCATGTTCTAAGGATTAAAATTCATGTAGTAGTGGTGCATCTAACGACTAGTTAGGAATGAGCATCTTCGAGGTCACAATGGAGTCGAAAATTGAACTGAGTCTTATGCTGTCATATCGTTCGACTTATTAGGTATTAAACAAAGATAACCTCCGCATACATTTTGTACTAAACGCCCCATTTTCGTACTCGTGTGTTTGAACCTATATGACAACTACATCGTGTCTACCGCGGAAGTATCACAGATTTTTTTTTCGAGTGTTTCACTAGCATTTTCCGCCTCCATAAGCTGCCACGAAGAAGCCTTGACAGAATAACTTTTGACCTGACCTATCGTCAGGACAATGTAACCTATGTTCTTCTCCTACTTCAGTCTTTTGCAAGATATGGCTTATACAGTAATGTCGGAAGGCGGTACATACTACCTCAAATGGTATAATTGCCCACTCGTTGCAAGAGGTGGATAGGGGTAGAGAGTACCGGAGTAGACACGCAGCTACCACGTATCTAAACACCGCAAGTGACTTACGCAGCCATTTTTGATAAGTGGACGAAATGAGGGCTCTATACCTGGCCACTGGTTAGCATTCTTATCAGTTTCTAAGAAAATTCATCGTCCGTAAAACCACCAGTGCATATCCTACACGTTTTCAAAACGACTGCAAATATATTCCATTTAAGATTAAATTCAAAATTGGCCATGAGAAATAAAAAATACGCACAGGACAACGTAGCTACTCCGCGATGGTTGCAGACGGGCGCTGTGTGGACACGATCCGTCTATGCGGCAAAAAACACGGAATACTGCATAGAGCATTTGAAGAGTTGACCATATTGTAATATATGACCCTGGCATGGTTACGTAACACTTCCCGTTTTTTGTCTCTCCAAACATATAGTACTACTTTTTTTAAAGCCATACATATAGTGAATCTCTGCGAACACAGTTTAATGAAGAGAGAATATTATCATTGTTGTAGGGTGGATATATTTCTATGTAAGGTGTCCCCATACTCGATACAACATAAAAGGGTTTCTATGTCATATTGAGAGGCTTCTCGCCTTTTCAAAAATTCATTTAAAACCGATGTTTCATTTTAACGTAGAACGGAAAGTTTTAAGATTTCCTTGTTGTACACACCAAATTCAGAATTTTGCCCAATTCATGAAAGAAAACAATAATAGTATGGAATATATGCATGTGGATAACCCTACGGCACACAGAATTAAATTTAAAACATGACAGTCGCTACTTTACGAAATACAGATAAGATAACAACAGAACAAGAAAGCAAGATAAAACAAGCTTGCGCGCTGCAATATGTACGCGTCTAATTTTATAATAAAAAATCAAAATAGAAACTGGTTCCTTAAGAGGTAACTAGATTATGAGATAGCCACTGCGCAGTTCCGTCCCCGCGGGAATGACTCCATTTAAGTCGGTTAATGGGCATACACTGTCAATTAAGACCACAGTTTGACCACTTGATATCCGAAGTGCTCTTCTTGGTCACTAGTCGGTGTGTATCTATTTTCCTAGGTTTCGTGAGTGAGAGTAAGGTATTTTCTAAAAGACAGTTAGGAAAAAGATTGTAACTAGAAGGGGTCGTGAAATTAATGAGAATTAAAAGCGGCTCAAACAAAGCACAGAAAGAGTATGAAAGAAAGATACTTTCATGCAATTTATCACACTAAAAACCAACATCATAATATTAGGGATATTAAAAAGAATCTGTTAGTAATTTTTCGGTGGAACCGTTTGTCGACTACCATAAATGTACTAAAGAAAAAAAATTACGAAATCGGTTTGAACTCGGTGTTACTCAGTTTTATGGTGTGGTAGCACCAAATGGTCACCATTTTACTGAAAACACTCGCCCCGTTATACTTTCTCTTTCTTTCCCTTCTCTCTCTCGAAAAAAAAAACAGAAATAAATGTGGAGAAGGAGGGAGACGCGAGATATGAGAGGAGAACGAGAGAGAATGCTGCCGTTCGGATTGTACCCTGTAAGATATTTGGCATCAAGAAACAATGATATTCGTCACACATTCTTCCCGTTAAATTGTTATTTTTCGGTGAATTCCTTAACACTTAGACATTGCCGCAAGCTAAAAAAAAACTTCCGCTAGTGCCAAGGGGGGGGGGGGGGGGTCCGTAGGGACCCAACCAGATAACCACTGTCCCGGGGAGTTTGATCATGACACTAACACAAATAAATGGGGGGCACGTAAGAAAACCCCCCAAAACCTCCCCAAAAACCCAAAACAAAAAAACGAACAACATACCCAACAATAAAATGAAAATCCGACCTTTGACCTATGACCTACAGCCAGTTGAAATTGTCCACTCTTCGAAGAAACAGAATTGGTCGAAAATTTCCATCCTCAGCAACTCCAATATAAGTTTTGAAACAAAATAATCATTATACTACTCTAGAATGACACCCAATTAAAATAATCATTGACCAAATTATAGCCAAATTATAAATCTTGTATTGTTCTCACAAACTTCAAAAACGCCTTTTTTTCCCAAGATACACAGTTAAGACCGCGGCATGACAAAATTAGAATTGATGCTATTCAGATATTAAAAAGGTTATTTGATTTAAGTATTATTATATTATTAATTAATTACCTCCTAAGTGATATATTAGCAAATAAATCCCAAGATTTAAGTGACTGTAATTTTTTAATAGAAATATCGTGATTTTTTTTCACTTCCGTTAGTGCCCAAGTGATGGGGGGGGGTCCTAGGGACCCCAACCTAATTTTCTAATGAAGCCTGGGCGGATTTAAATTTTTTTTGTATCAGGAGAAGCGTATTCATAATCAGACAATTAGCAAAATAAACTCCTTGATAAAATTGATTGCGTAACGAGAATCGCCAAAAAAATCGAAAGTTGGGTACTATGGAACCCCCCCCCGTGGGCATCTGAAGTGTTAACAATCATCCCATTCTCCAAAGACCAAGCTCTCAGCCTTTTTTTGAGGAGTTATTCTATATTTTTGACTAGCACATTTGTACTTATAAACTCTTTTTAAGAGTAGCATTTTAAAAAAGCTTGTCCTCAAAAGTGGATTTTCCTAACCATTTCCTTTTTAAGCACACTTATACGTCTTCACTCTTTTGAAAAGTACCATTCTATTAAAAAAAAGCTGTTCTGAAAAGTAGCATTTTCCTAAATATTTCCCTTTTAACTCCTCCCCATTTAGGGCTTTTCGATTTGCCAAATCAGCAACGTATTGAAGAAAATGTCGCATCCTAGAACTAGTAAATGCACATTTTATGCCGCTTTTCAAATTTAACCGGTATTTGTTTCAAAAATTACCAGCCTCTGTTCCGGCAATACTAATATATGATGCGTTTGGTAAGACTAACCTCATACATTTTGCTCTAGTGACCTTTGTCTTTTCTTCTCCTGTCCTTTTTCCTCAATATGTCACAACATTCCACAACTGAATTACCCTACCACTCGGACTTCCCTGGATTCTTTGACAAGGGAAAACATTTCGACGAAGACCGAAACCTCTTCTGCAAGATGATAATAATATCGCAAAAGTGCACTAACCGACAAATTATGGCTTATCCAAGTAACAATTCCCACCTGAATCGGACTATTTAAGTATTAACTCCCAATTCTAAATTAGAATGCTTTTACACTCCAATAAACCCACGAGTTTGAAATTTCATTTTTGTTTTTCCCCAAAACATGACTCCCGAAGGAGAATAATCTTTAAATAGGACGACAATTGGCTTTATATCCAGAAAATGTTGAGTAAAGCTATTTTTGAATTGGACTGTGGTGAATAATTCAGAGAGGGATGCGGAGTATAGCCATTTTTTTTCTCCTGTGTTTAATTTTGACAGGTGCCTAGAACCTTTTTGGGTGGATCAGTAAGAATTGAATTGCAATCTCTCTATTAGGGAGTTCAAAGAAGGTCACCTTTTGTATCTAGGCATGTAAACATACGTTCTGGACATCTTTAGAGAGCAGAATGTACTTATCAGTCTAGGTATGCGTGGCTCGTGCTAGAGTGCACATTAATCTTATTCTTCTGCTTTTATTAAATTTCAATTCAGAGGAATAAGTCCTTAGAATTGTAACAAACAATGAGAGAATCTCTTCAAATACCAAAGATGGCTTAAAAGAGTCAATGGTTTCCATCTTATTCTTACCGATACCTGACTGATATGTAAATGTACAGCTATGAGTATGACTTCCACGTTCCCGCCGACGGACAGGGTCTTTAAAGGAATCCTGTGCAGTAAACACAATACTTGGGGCTGTCCCTTTATTGGTGGAAATGTCCAAGAGCGATTTCACACATTTCTTAAAATGCCACCTGAACAAATCATATACCAACATAGACCTTGGCCGGAAAATATGAAATTTCTTCAATTTGCTCGCATATAATACCCTAGGCCATTGGAAGAATATATATTATTATATTTTCCACATAAAAATAACCCAAAACAGATAGGGACATTAATAAGAAGCTAAAGACATCCAAGTAATTTGTAGGCTAACTTTAAGTTTGTCGTAACTTTAATCAACAAAAAATGTGTCTATTACATATCATAGACTCATACTCATTGATTTTAAAAGTCAAACAGGGTGCATGCCGTGGAATCAACTCTGTGTTTTCTTGTGTTAAACACCATTTCCTTCGTCTGCTGAATAAATATCGCCGGAGACATTTTATTATAAAATCTGTTTACCCATAAGTGCGCTGATTTGGTCTTAATCATTTCATAAGAGGACTAATGTATATAAAAGCTTTACAACCATGCAAAAATATAAATTTTGAAAATCTTGAGGGCGCACTATGTTTCAAATGTGCCAGTGTTTCTTTAATTTCTTTGTAACTAGTTTTAATTTAAATATAGCAGGGTGAGGAAATAACGAAACAAAATTGCCTATCAGCAAAATAATAGCTCCTTTAAACATAATAAAATATACATCACATTCAGTCAATCTGGGTTTTGTTTTTAGGCACAACCGTGAAAAAAAATCTGTATTATTATTAGTTAGGCACAATGACATCACAGATTCACAGCCGTAATCCACCTTCCACCTGGCATGCTCTCTGTTGCAGATTTTGATATGACACTCTCAGTGAATTGCCCTTTAATTTGCACTCTGACCTTACAGCCATAATCCACCTTCCACCTGGCATGCTTTTGGGGCAGAGTTTGATATGACACTCTCAGTGGATTGCCTTTTAATTTGTATACCGTTGCTATTGATCGGAAGGCAATTTGCTTAAAGCACATAGGCCTATACAGCGCGTCCCAAAAATGCAATCCTCTTAGCTGGGGCTATAATTTCAAAATTATTATTAAAATTGTGAAATTTTGGATTATATTTGTAAAGCTTATCCTTTACTCCACATTCTGTTCAAATTTCCATTTGATTTGCTTTTGGTTTTTTAGAGCAAAGGCGATTTCGTAACGACACCACAATTGAAGTCGTTCTAAGTTTGACTGATGAATACACAATCAAAGCATGCTTAAGTACGTAGATGCTCGTTTGATTTATCGCTCCCCTGTCTCTTTCTTTATCCTTGCCTATTTATTTTGCTTCAATTAACTCAGTATAAGCTTGTGAACTAAATATTAAACATTTAAAGACAACCTGTCTTTAAACAATAAGGGAAAATGTCCTCTGTACAATGACATCTGTCATAGTGTTTGACGTAACTCAAGTTTGATTTTCAGTGGTTACTTGTTTGTCTATTTGTTGTTGTTGTTTTCTACCAAATGGTCCATACCAGAAATATGAAGTCATCGCCATCCATTAATTGGTATTTAATCCCTTTACATTACACGAATTTGTCAGACACACTGAAGATAAATCAGTCAGTTTGACCAAGTTGCTAAGTTACTACTCTAAATATGAGTAGAGGAAAATACCGTACAGACGATAAAAAAACAATGAGATAAAAAAAATTCGAAAACTAGTTTAGTAATTCATTTTGAAAAACAAAAAACTTTAACAAATTGTGAGTGTTTTATTGTTTTTTTGTGGTTTTATTATTTTATTCACTTTTCCAAGTGGACCTGCATCAACGATCTTAGGCAAACTTCGAATGGGTTAATGGTTAATTTGAGGAAGAGTTGCAAAAGAGCCTTTTTTTGCAAAACCCTGGGAACCGTATTAGACAAAATGAACAGGATGTACGAAATAGTTCGCCATTTAGAATCTGTTAGAAAATTTGATAATTACTTTAAAGGATGCCATTTTTGGAAGATGATTTTGTTTTATTTGTTATGATTTTATTCTTTATTTCGTTTTTGGTAGTTACTTTTAGTTGTTTTCATGTTTTTTAAACAATGTTTTTAAAGCTAACGATTTTGCCACGCACTCTTCTTTCAATTGTTTTTAACACTATTAATAGTTAGGTATCCCTTATACTCTGTTTTTGCGCGTTTTGAATGCTTTGAATGCCCAATTCAACGATTAACTCTTCGATGAGATATTTGGCTCTCAGCAATGTAAGAGAACTATCACAAACTAACTTCAAAAGAGGGTATATAACCTCCCGTGTCTTATCTGCTCGGCTTCTCTACTTTACTCCCTTTAAATGAGAACTCTTCTAAGAATTATTTCAGGGGGTAGGTCACCGCAGCTGAATCAAGACATTTTTTTTTGTTTGAACAATTCCATACTCTAGAAATATATTTTGATATACATCTATGTGGAATTTTTTCATGTAAAGATCTCATCTATCATAACGCCCACCCCCCCAAGAAAGTTTGTTTCAATTACATACTCGTTGTTCTAGTTTGGTGTTATCCAACAAGATGTTTTTATCAAAATTGTTTAACACTAAAAATTTTTTACTCAACCTGAGTAATTTTTTACCCTTATGGTAGTTAAAATATCACAGCTCTTTTGTTGAGTAAACTTGACTCCACCAAAGATTGAGTAGCAGTTTTTACTCTGCCTTGTATTAAACTTCTTACTCAGTAAAAGAGTCAATATTTGACTCAATGATAATTGTTGAGTAAAATTTTACTCCCCTTTACTACTCAACAGGTGACTGTGACAGTTTTTTACTCACAGGGCGATAAAACGTACCAACCCACAAGGAGTAATCTTTGTACTGTATTTGAGTAGATTTCTTGCTCAAACGTTGAGTAACATGTTTTGACTCAAACTGAATGTTGATCATACTGTTTTTGCCCAACCGTTGAGTAACAACATTAATTTTACTCAATGGACATTGAGTACTACTTGGATGCAGGTATAAAGCCAAAATGTTTATTCATCAGAAAGCTTACATTTGCCACCAGATTGAGTAAAGAAATGGATTGTTCAGCACACTCGAATCTTCCAGATATTTTGATTTATTTCTGTAATAGAACTGCAACTTTCAAACAATCAAAAAACACAGGCGGTATTCTTGGGATTTTACAAAATAGCACACAATCGACAAGGACATATTTTCATTACTTTACCTTTTTTCTTCGAAGGCCATGTGATGGTGTTCAAAATCATGATAGTAGATGGCACCTGCACGTCGTGTAGTCCGTGTACCGAGGTACATTCACCATAACACTATAGGCCATAGATTAGGGGGGTGTCAGACTATTTGTAAATATCATGCTGGCATAAATGCAACCTATATTTACTGAGCAATAGAGCGAATCCCCGTTTGAATATACAGCGCTCACAGTGCAGTGATACATGCATCACGGTGAAGGTTGCCGAATTCATAGCTTTGCTATCAGGTTCCGTACACATAGTCGGGTTAACGCCGGATCTCGGCCAAGTTCACAATCATGACCAATGTCCATTGCATCACCGCAATAATTATCAATATTTGCGATTATACTTGTTGTATGTAAAATATAAAATGACCTAGCATTTCCGCGACACACCAGTTTGTCACCTGCCATTGAATGTCCGCGGGAATTCTTGGGCTGCACGTTCTGAGTTTTTTGGTCAACGTTGCGTATTATCAGAATCAACGCGGTTTAAGTTCTGTCCCGGTCCTTCACTTGCGTCACCTACTACCTACTTTTTTGTCAACGCACCGTTTGAATTAGAGTTAAAACTAACACTGCTTTACCCCACTCACATGTGTTTCACAATTTGACTCGGGTGAGAGTGTAAAAGGGCAATTGATGTTTTAAAACGTACGCCATGCTGATTAAATCTTGACTCAACTTTTAACTCAACACGCTTTACTCCCAGCACTGAGTAAAATAATTGTTAGAGTGTAGGAGCTTCATATCGTTCTTAGACATATTAGGCCCAGATTATTGTAAACAAATATCCTTTAGTTAGACTACAGTTACTTATTCAATAAATAAAATTGTTTTTCATAATCAAAAAGGGTTACCGAAAGCACTCACTAAGTGGGGTATTTTTTTCTTTTCTGTGTACAACTATAATTATGTTAAACTGCCGCCTTTACCTCGTCCAACCAAGGTTTTTGAACTACGTTCACGACCACCACCCCCCCCCCCCACTCTCTAATTCGTTATAAAGCACCCTTTGCTTATATTTTTTTGATACATGTGGTAGGTATGGTCCTCCGCTTTCCATTGATACCAAAATACGTACCAACCTACCTAGTATGGCGTCACAATGACGTCAATCTCCCGAGGCGGCAAAATTGGCATTTTCCACGAAATAGCGAACAAAATCCGATTTTGCGCTTAAAAACGTAGGAAGATCGGATTTTCAATGACGTTTTCAGCTCTAAAATGATGGCAAATGAACAGTTTTACATAAACATAAGAGTTTAGAGCCATACTGTGCATAATATTTTCAAAAATTCACCATAAATATCCTTGGTGGCAACCACCCCCCCCCCCCCACCACCCTTCGACTTTGACGGCATAAACCCTAACCCCCGGTGAAGGTGCTAACCTTTTCATTTTTTTCGCTAAATTGACGCGGAATCGATGAGAGAACGATTACCTAGACGCTTTTTACGAAAAGTTTTGGCATTTAGCGCAAACCGAGAGCGAAGTTCACATAGGGGGGTGGTAACACACCACCCCCCCTCCCCCCTTGTTGTGACGAGGGTTAACAAGGGTTTACAAACCGCGCTTTGATGGACATTTCATTTGAATGCTAATTTAGATTTAAAAAGTACTAAACTTGGAACTCAATACTAATACGGGTTGTCCACAGAGCAAGACTAGGCATTTCACACCCGGATTGCAACTTGAGATCTGTCACATGCAGGAACACAAGGTCAATTTATTTGACTATCAAAACAAATCACCTTTGCATACATGCAGAAATGAACCTGAATTTGAAAATATTTAACTGGTATGACAAATATGTAGCCTATAGCCTTTTTTAGGTTACATACATACTGTACCGGACCTCATTGGATGATAGGCAAGAATTTCCTGGAAAGCGCACCAACGCAGGTGGTAGCACATTGCCAATTCGTCCCGTACAATTTGCCAGGCCAGTTCTTCCTAAACTCCACCACTGTGTCGAATTCCTAAATGGTGACATCTAAATTAAACATCAGAATATTACAAAATTTCAAGGCATTTTTCCGCCCTCACCATTCAACTTCTACCAAGAAATAACCTATTCATGATCTTAACCATGAATAATAAATCTAACCTAAACAAAAACAAGACCCGACCGAAAACGGACTTATACCGATCGGCCCATAAAATACACATACAATTACAAATTTACAAGGCAAATTGAGACCCAAAGAGGATCTTATACCGATCTGCGGACACTCACCTTGTTGAACCTACAGAGATACTACAAATATAAAGTAACAATTTATCCGCCAATCGAGACCCCAAAGCGGGTCTCATAAAAGATCTGCGGATGAAATACACAACCAATTACAAATTTAACCAGTCACATCGAGAACCGAAGCGGATCTATATCGATATGAGTGCCACACTACCCACATAAAATACAGCAAAGCAACTTTACCAGCCAAATCGAGATCCGAAGCGGACCTCATATACCCGATCTGCCGACACTCTAGATTCTATATAATATTTCAAATTACCAAGCCAAATCGAGACCCAAAGCGGATCTATACGATTGACTATTATACGCTGAAGTACCCAATTGATACCATTTGAACATTAAGTACTACAAACCTTTACCAGCCCCAAACTCGAGATCCGAGCGGAACCTTTTTACCGCTCTGCCGACTCATTACTTCAAATTCCAGCCAAATCGAGACCCAAAAGCGGATTTATACCGATCTGATTATTGACGCTGAGTACCCAATTGCAGTGCCAATTGGGGACCTGCCAAATCGAGACCCAAAGCGCGTCTTGTACCGATCTGCAAATACTATGTTTTCAATTTATTATGACAAATCGAAGCTGATCTTAGTACCGATCTGGCAATACTTTATTACACATATAATGTATACCATTTAACCTGCCGAATCGAGTCGAAAAACGGATCTTGAACCAAACAGCAAATTTACCAATATCTGCATATGTACATGCACACTATTATTTTACCAATAATTTGCCAAATCGGGAACCAAAGCGGATCCTCATTACCGAAATGCAAAACTACTCTCTTCTCTCTCTCTCATGAGTATATATATATATAATATTCTATATATATAATATTAGATATAAGGGTAAAAGTGTATGTTAAATGTTATTGAGAATGTTTAAACTCATTAAAAGTACCAAAGGCAAGCCCAAATATGATGCAAAAAAGGATTGTTTGTACATGGGAGGGAGGGCGGGGGGGAATTTTCGGAAAAATCATGAGCCCACACGTCCGCATGTGATGAAAACAGATGCAAAAGTGTGAAAAAAAAAACCAATGCACTGAGCCAGACGACTTGCCAAGATAAGATAAATCAATGCGTCATTAGAAACCAATACAAACATTGAGCGAACCGATTGGCGCTTTGATGACCTATTGAAATACAATATAGCGAACGGCCAACAATTAAATATTATGGCCCTTGCCACAAGACGGACGAAAATTCTTAGCCTGTTGACAAAACCCCATTTTCTTACGCTGCTCTTCATAAATCGTTATTGTCCACAGAGCTAGGAACAGAAAATAGGCATTTCACCCGGATGGCAACTGAGCATCTGTCACATGAGGACCACAAGGGTCATTTATTTTGCTATCAAAACAAAATCATTTGCATACATGAGAAGAAATGAACCTGAGTTGATTAAATATTTAACTGGTCTGACAAATATGTAGGACCTATAGCCTTTTAAGGTTACAATAACATATCTGTATCCAGACCTTCATTGGATGGCTAGGAAGAATTTACTGGAAGAGCCCCAAACGCAGTATCAATTGCCATCGACAGTACAATTGGCAGCCAGTTTCTCCTAACTCACACGTTGTCTAAATTCCTAATGGATTTGACATATTAAATAACTAAACATAAGAATATACAAAATTTCAAGGAATTCCCGGCCGCTTTCCGCCAAAGAAAAAGAAAATTTTTGGCACAAAAATTTTACAAACAACCCCCCCCACTTTTTTTATTTTTTTTTTTTAAACTTAATATCAGAAAACCACACACTAAGCCGCGTTGAATGAGAAAGCAGAAGAAATTCCACAGGGGAATTTGAAGAAAAAAGAAAAACGATGGGCACTACTTAACAAAAGAACCCCGATAAGTCAGGCCAAAATCATCCAAACAGCACCAACACGACGACACTCAAATGGGGGTGGGTTGAAAACATGGGGAGGAAGTTCTTGAAATATGTG
Source organism: Ophioderma brevispina (assembly GCA_023653785.1). Classification (NCBI taxonomy): domain Eukaryota; kingdom Metazoa; phylum Echinodermata; class Ophiuroidea; order Amphilepidida; family Ophiodermatidae; genus Ophioderma; species Ophioderma brevispina. The sequence continues at coordinate 65,410 of JAMKCH010085872.1, forward strand.
TGCGTTTATCCAATATTTGTGAGAACCTGCGCAAGCGAGGCATATCATTGAGATCCAATGTACACGAACCTCCCCGCCCCTGGTTATTCACCTTTTATATATTACCGAGGATAAAAATATTCGGGGGGGGGGGGGGGACCAAAAAAAAAATATGCGACTGGGAGGTAGATTCACAAGACCTTCATGTTTTGCCTGCTATATACAGCACCCTTTCCCTTACTAAAACTTCCTCTGTTCCTACAGTAAAAAGTCTAACCAAAATGACATGTAAGATCTTTTAATCAAGTAAAGACCAGAATAAAATCGGAACTCTAAAGCATGCTGCAAAATATATGTAACCTTTAAATTGACTAATTTTTTCACAGCGAAAAGCGCATGTCATCTAAAAATTGCTTAGGCTCACACACCTGATTTCTGAAAAGAAAGCAGAGTTAGGTAATGTGACATGGAAGTGATTATATTGAAAATAAGAAATTAAATTATATAGACAGCACCTAATATGGCCCGAAAAACAACATTAGAGTCAACGACCATAATTCATGTGGCCCGCAACGACAAAACCCCTTGCATTCACAGTTTCAAGTCGCCTACACAGAAGACTAGTCGAGGTGAAAAAACCCAGCGCAGAACAGGAGACATGCCTAAATTTCTAAATTCTGCCTACATTGCCCAAAAACCAACGCCAACCAAAGAATTACACTAGCGACAAGACCATGAGGCCTATTTGCAGAATGGTTAATGCCATGCAGAACACATCTTGTAACAAACACACAACCAATCTAGTATATGAGGTTGGTGGGAATGCCTAATTGAGCAGTTTGAAAACGGAAAAGGCACGTGAATATAAAATTTGATTTCAAAAATAAAAATACCGAACAGACAAACAATTGACGTATGAACGCATTTCCATGGATTGCACACGTTGTATTCCCTACCACTACAACCAAAAAGGCTAGAAGAAAGGACGCTATTAAACACGGTTGCCACATTTATGCAGATTTGACAAATTGCCGGTAAAATTTGCACGAGCCATTCAATTAAATCAAAGTTACCGCTCTTCTACTGCCAGTTGTTGTGATTAAGCGCCTACTCTCTTCCCTTAATTCCTGAAAATGAAGCAAAATGCTTCAAAAAGCAAAGAGATTGACGAGTGAAGCTAAAGTTCTATAAACGAGCTCTTAAAAAACGCAATATAAGCGACAATAGAGGGTAATTGAGCGGGCCAGTCCAATCCAAATGAATGTGATAGTTTGGTTTAGATTTCTCACAACCTTTGATATGCGCCCATGTAGACTAGCTAGAAGTTTATTTATTATTCTAATGATACCCTGCATGTATCCGACCCTGAGTGTATTATCAGATTTCCCACAACATGTCACCCCCAAAGGGGACTATTGCTTTTTTTTTTTTTTTTTTTTTTTTTTTTTTTTTGTTTTTTTACCACGGAAAATAGGGGAGAAAAAGAAAAAAAAAACGATACCATTGTTATGAGCGATTGCACAAAATGTTTTTTTTTTTTTTTTTTTTTTATTTTGCCTTGGAATAAAGTAATTCCCTCAAATAAAGCAAAAAATAAAGCACATTTGCCATTGCAGGCTCCTCAGCATTGCACCTTGGACAATTTTTTTAAATTTTGAACCATGTGTTTAGGCCAATGTTTAGCCAATCAAAACACCGAAGGAAGGAACGCACATTCTGCCTAAGCGCGAGATTGCACTGCAAACAAATGATTAAGGAACCAGTAAGCAATTGCAATTCTCGAACGAGAACGTTTGATAGCTTTTGCGCATTACCAACTTATCTTTTAATTCCCTTCATATTCGTATGGCACAGAAAAAAAGCAGAAACAGTGGAAAAACACGAAATTGATTAGGAGACCTACACAAGCGATAAATGAGGTTGGACATATTAATTCGACCGGTGCCAATGGAGCACCAAAACTCTAAAATATCTGAAAAAAAAACAAGCAAGGCCGGTATGAAGTGATAACCAGCAGCATTGCGGCGATGAAAATGATGAAGCCAAAAAGTGGAAAATGGCTGACCATGCAAAAAGGCGATCATCGAATTGAAGCCCCCAAACCAAACAAAAAGAAGAAAAAACTCACAAAGCGGCCTGGGGAAACTGATGCCCAAGGAAAGCGCTTTTCTTATAGTCTATTGGCGATTATATTGACTCCCGATAACTCTAAATAACCGTGTGTACTGGTGATAACCTGAATGATGATTTTTTTCTGTATAATCGCCACCCTATCCCCTAGCTCTTATCACGTTTGATATGGCCACACAAATTACTTTATTGGACAGTACACATATCCTGCCAATCCCAAACATTTACCGGTGAATGGACCGCAATTATCCAACCAAGTTGATTTCTTATACAACCATACCCCAAAGCTATGATTGCCAATCTGTAATGATTTCAGTTGCACCAAAAACAGCATACGACCCCTTATAGCCAGCCTAAATCGGAAAATGAAAACCAAACCAATACAATTTTGCAGTCCAAGTCAGGGTAGGAAGAAATAAACTGCTAAAAACTGCAACATTCATGGTGGCCACGTGGATGTATAACTACAACAAGAATGGCGCGACTTAATTGTTAGGGAGCTCCCTTTGTACCCAAGGAGTCCGGGTTCAATCTCAGTGGGGCTAATCAACCGGATTTAATTTGCATAGTATACTGGATTAAATCAGAATCACCCCTCACTAATGGTTCATTTGTTATGGGCAAGGGAACCATGAAAGATCTCACTTGCCACTCATCGAGTGTTTGTATTTGGTTAGTTTGTTTGGGTGTTGCAAACATGTTGCTGATTAAGCTGTAGCCTCGAAGTTGCACTGTTTCTGTTTGAACAGTTTGTTGTATGAATCTGGCAATTTAACCTACGGCTACGATATGAGATATATTAAATAACAAGAATTATAATAATATTTAACAAACACGATAACTGCCCCTTTGGACACAAACTATTATCATTGTTGAATGTTGCATTGGCTTGCACAACGAATTTCGTTGCACGTTTCTGGATAATTCCACTTAAACCCCCTTCCTTTTTTAAAGGAATTTTATTTATTAATAATTGGATAACGCCCACAAAAACCAGTAAATCATTGAAAAAAATTCACAGGCCACCGAAATATTGCCCCTGTATTTCTACTCTTGAACGTCAATCCAGTATTTAAAATTAACTTTCAGGTTTCGATGGGCTTCCCCTTATTTAGAATAACCAGATGACACTAAAATTGCACCACATTCATTTCTTAAACTACCCCACATTAAGATTTGAGCGATATAACGGCACAATATTTCCTGCCACCTGGAAAGGAATTCATTTGCCTTTGGCTTGTTCGCCTTTAAAATAAAATGACTCCCGCCATCACCTACAAATTTCATAACCACAGGACCCTTTAATCTATTAATGCTTCAAAACAGTAAGCCAAACACTTAACTCCCTCATCTCATGTACATGAGATTTGACAACAGCTGTTTGGAACCCCATTGCAAGTTGTTCTTTTATATTTAGAGTAATATTTAATCCGTGGCGAACAATTATGACAACTGATATAAGTAGGGTGCATTCAAGAGCTAATACCTCTGAAGAAACCAGAAAAAATCCATTCCGGAATCAGCCATCCTAGGCCTACAAAGGCTTGAAATGAATGCTGAAGCGCCCACAATACGTCAATTCTCCCCGGAAAGACGTGTGAAACAGAATTTTTAGGAAAAAAAAACAAATTTGCCCGCAATGAACTTTCGACAAATTTACAAGGATTGGTAGTAAGTGGAAAAAAAAAAACAGGAAAGGTGTTAAAAAGTGTGACGCCATTGATATTTTTGTTTTATTCCCAGCCAACGTAAAAAACGTGACTCTCAAACAGTTGTGCCAAACCTCAGATGACTGATGATAATGATTAGGTGCAATTGAAAAAACATGCTAGAATTTGACCACAAACCCCGCCAGAAATTTAATGTAACATTGGAACTGGTTCATTACATAAGTCCGAAAACCAAAATTACCTTGCAATGATGACTTGAAATTCGCTGAGGCTCCGACCTATAGGTATGGTTGCCGAATATGGACCATAGGTTATGCCTGAACGTCAACGTTTGACATTGGCTAACGGAGGCTGTCCTTGCACTTCAAGTTGAACCAACGGGTGATCATTGACGCAAGTCCTTGCCATTATAGCATCACGGTAAGCTTATGGCTACGATCGCCATTTTGACTGGACACCAACTTTACACATTCCACGGTGGGTTCAACGGACTTACAGATACGTTGTTTGAACCGGCTTGATCTACGGCCATGCGAGGTGATATGGCCCCGTCTAGAATGTTACATTTGTTATTTTGAATGTTCCAGTAAACCACTGGTTCTCCATTCAGCCCGGATCCGCGAGGGATGTGATTTGGAATGCGACAATGGAAACTGACAAAACTGGATCAATAATTTCTTGATGACCTGATCCAAACAACTCTCTTTTATCCACCCCTTAGTCCTCTCTCTCAACCCGTTTTTCGGTTTCTCGTTTCCGCTGTCGCGAACACTTCTGCTGTTTTTTCCCTTTTTTAAATTCTTTCCCTCCTTCCTTCTGTTTCTTCATCTTTTCGTCCCACTTGCTATTTCCCCCTCTTTAATTCGTCTTCCCCTCTTCTCCCACTTTTTATTCTTTATGTCTCGAATTTATTTTTTCCCTCGCGTGCATACATCCATCCACCCCACCCTTACCCTAGTCTCGCCTTGTTACCGTTACTCCTCGCGTAGCCTTATGTCCTCCATCTTTTCTTTCTCTTTGTGCTGCTATTCCTGTACGAGCCTTTTCCCTTCTCTTTTTAGCGCCCACCGGCTTTCCCTCTTCCGCTTACTGCCTCTTCACGTCCCCTTCCTATTTTTCCTAGCTCTGCCCCGTATTCCAATCTCGCGTCTTAGTATTTGACCCCTCAGTCGCGGTCACTTCGCTTGTAACTGACTTTCTTTGAGTTCTGTTTTCACTTGCGTTATCGTCCCCTCCCTTTCCTCCGTTTACGCTTATGCTTCTCTTCTGGCTTTCCGTTTCGCCTCTTCATTTGTTTCCAACCTCCCTCCTTTCATGTGCTTTTTTCACTATCCCCCTTACTTTTGGTCTTATCTGTTTACTTCTTCTCCTTAGCCACCTTATTGTTTTTCCTTCTCGCCTTCAACCTCCATCCGCGTATCGATCCCCTACTTACCATTCTATCAACTTATTATCCCACCTCCTCTCCTCCCCCGCGCACCTTCCCCCTCCCAACCCCTCCTTTTTCTCTCCATTATTATTCCCTCCCTCTCTCTTTTCTTGTCATCCCCTACCACCTTAATCCCTTCATTAACCGCTGTCCCCTACCCTACCTCCCTCCTCAACCCTCCTTAAATCCTACTCTCCTCTCTCCTTTTCTCCGGCTCTTGGCGCATGGCACCGTTGGCGTCCACTTATCCGGCCTCACTCCCGTTCCGCTCTTTCTTTCACCTATTTTCACACTACTTTCTAATGCGAGGTCCTTGCGCCTCCGATCCTTTCTCTTCGTCTGTTCTCTTGATTCCGTTCTCTTGTATTGAGCTGTTTATGCAGTTCCATCATCCACTTTTAGCCATGGTCCTCCCAATTTTGATCTTCCCCCGCTTTTTGTCTTTTCAACTTTCGTTCCCCGTGTCTCTCTGCTGTCCCAATTCTCGCTTCCCACATCCGAGCGCGGGATCCCAGAGTATTCGGAGGGGCGATACACCCGCGTGCCACATCCTCCTATTCAACATCTTTGCTTTCCGCTGCTCCCTGATTTCTCCGTGTTGCTGACCCATCTTTACATTGCACTCCTTCTTTCTCTCCCGCCACCTCCACCTACACCCGGCCCGCTGTCGTGCTTGTACACTCCTTTCTCCCTCGTCGCGCGTCTACCCCACACGTTCCCTTCCTCCCTTGTCTCGACTCCATCTTACCCTCCTTTATTATACTCTTTGTTTCCCCTCATTGTCCCTTCCCTCTTGCCGCCCTTTTTTCATTCTCTCCTCTCGCTCTCTTTTTTCTTTCACGGTCCGCTCATTCCTGCCTCTTCCTTTCTTTTTCTTGTCTTTCCCTCACTTCGCCCACGCCTCTATGATCTGACCAGCGCCCATTTTCCCTTTATCTTTTTTTTACTTAAGCTTATTTGGTTCATCATCTCCCCTTTATGCTTCCGTTCTTTGCCTCGTGCTTCCTCGTTTTTTCGTACCCCATGTCATTTTCGTGGCAGTCTATTTCCCTCCTTCTTTTCACGTGTTTCCCTTTGTAACCCGTCTCATCTGCTTTCTCATCCGCTTGCTCCTAACTATCTTTTGCCTCGACTCTTTTCCACCTAAATTCTTTCCCTGTGTTTTTATCCACCCAACCTACCACCCCCCCCGCTCCCACTTACTCCTTTTTTTTTTCTGTTCCTTCACTACTCAGGTTTCCAGGCCCGCTCCTCCTTCTTTTTATTTTAGTTTCATCTCCCCGTTGCTGGCCTTCCCATCCATCACAACCTCTTCTTTCGTCTTGTCTCTTATGCTACTTCCTCCCCATCGAACCTTTTATTTCCTCGTCTTGCTCTCCCCCCCTTACCTCTTTTGATTTCCCTATCCGCCTTTTTCCATCTCGCTTTCTTGTGTATCTCGTTCTTTTATGTACTCGCCATTTTTTCCTATACTCTCCTTGCCGCAATTCTACTTCCCTTTTCCGTACCTTTTCTTCCTAGCTCCCCTTTCTCTTTCTCTTCAATCCAGTTCATTTTCCCTCCCCCCAAATTGCCGCTTGCTCCTTAGCTTTCCTCTCCTTTTTGTTTTCGCATGCGCCCCTTGTAACTATCCGTTTCCTCGCTCCGTTCAAGCTACTCCCTCCCTCTTGCTGCTTTCGAGTACTCGTAGTCGCTTCTCCCTTAGTTAGTTCCCCCAACTCCCCACCCCCTGCCCTTCTTCATATCTTCTCTCGACTTTCCTCGAGTGATTTTCTCTGATCTGCCCTTTCTACTCTCTGCCCCATTGCCCTTTTCATATTATCACATCCTCTCTCCCCTGTCTTTGCTCTTCCGTCCCTTTCCAGTCTCGCTTCTATTACTCATGCCCCCCGCTTGTTTTTTTCTTCCCTTTATCACTGTCCTCTTCTATTTCCCCTCCCCTCCTTTATTCCCCTTCTCATTAACGTCTTCACTTATTCCCTCCTCGTTCCCGCATCGTCCCCTCCTGTCACTTACTCCCCTTTTCTCTGTTTGACAACTTCTCCTCTCCCCTCTTTGTCCAGTACACTTACTCAACTCCACCTCTCTGAGTTGGCCCACTCTCCTTCTGTTCGCAAAACTTCATACCCGTCTCCTCTTCCTGAACTTCCTTATTTATCTCCCGCATTTTCATGGCTCCGTCCCCTTCTTTCCTCCCTCTTCTGTTTTATCGTCTATTCCATTCTTCCCCCGCCGCTTATTTATCATTTCCTCCCTCTACATCCTCATCTGGATTCTTGCCTCCGCATACTTTCAACCCTGCTCCTCCTGCACCTTCCATCGTCCCCCCTGCCATATTCCCCTCTTTGACGCCCGCCTCCCAATCATATCCGGATCCTAGTCTTTTTCTCTTATTCTGCTCTGTGCCTCACCTTTCTCCTTCCTTCATCCCTCCCTCTTTCTCCTTGTTTCATCCCTTCGCTCCCCGCACCTGTTCCACCCCCACTTCCCCTGTTCCATCCTCACTTGAGTATCGTTCGGTATCCTTACCTCTCTTTCCTCTTCCACTCGCTTCATTATTATTTCACTCACTTTTTCCTTCTCCCCTCATCCCTCCTCTCTTTTTGTCTCTGCCCCCCTTACCCCCCTCTATTTTCCTCCCCTCCATTTTCTTCGGCTCTGCCCCACTATATCGCTTTTCGCTCCTGTCCTCCTTTTTTTCCCTCATGCGCCTTGATCGTCTCGCGCACGCCACACTTCCCTTTCGTGCCCTGGCTGCCCCTCCCCCTCGATCTCTCCTCGCTTTGTCCCCCCACTATTTTCCTGTCCCACTTTACGACTTACCCACTCTGCCATTTACTTCTATCCGCTAGTCACACCTCCTTCTTCCCCATTTGCCACCCCGCACGTTTTCACCTTTTTTTTCACTTGTCTCTTTCCCTTTACCATTTTCGTGACTTCCTTTCTGTCTATCGCCATTCCATTATCTCTTTCTGTTTTTCCCGCCTCTTATGCGCTCTCCTATGTTACTTCCTATTCCCTCTTTCTCTCCCTTTTCTCTACTCCTTTTCTTTCCCCTCAATCCCCGACCCTACGATTGGACCTCCCAACCTATTTTTTTCATCCTCGTTGGATTTCCCTCATCCTTCTCTTCCCACCTTTATGTCCTCTCTGTTTCCTAGTCTAGTCCGCTTTTCTCTAAAACCCTTGGAAGATTCGTCTTGTCTCTGCTCTCATACTCGTCGTCCCTTTCTTCTCCTCTTTTCCCACCCCCATCCCCCTCTTCCCTTCTTCTCTCTTTCTTCTTCCTCCTACATGCCTCCTTCTCCCGTCACCCACTTGTATTCTCCTATACTTTTCTCTATCGCTGTTGTCGTCCTTCTTTTTTCTTTAACTAATTTACTCACCCACTCTCCCTCCTCCTTCATCCCCCTAGTCTGTGTCTTATCCGCATTATCCGTTCCGTTACCTATCTTTTCCACGACCCTTCCCCCCTTTCCCTTTCAGTCCCCACCCCTAGTCTTTTTTTCGATCTTCCCAATCCCGCTTTGATTCCGCTTCCCCAACGTCTCCTTACCTCCTCCTCCTTTTCCCCATCCTTTTCCACCTCACCCACTCCCACCGTCCTCCCTCCTGCCACTCGCTTCATCGCCTGCTCACCCTGTATACGTTAATGATTCACTTCTAATTTTTCAACTGTTTTTTCATCCCTGGAGCTTTTTTTCCCCTTCGCATTCCTTATGCTCCCTCATGCCATTTTTCTTCCACCCCGCCCATACTTCCGCGTCTCTCCGCGTTCCCTTTAACACATACCTCGTCTATGTCCTCCTCGGTACCTTCCTCCTTATTTGACCACTCCCCACCTCTCGCTCACCCCTCCATTCTCTATCACTCTCTTTTTCACCGAACTTCTTCAATGTTCTCCTCCCTAACCCCCCCCTCTTACTTGTTCGACCCTCTTCTCTTTCCCTCCCCATCCTCCTCCCTCCTCATCGATCCCACCGGTTCTATGTTCTCCCCCTCTTCTCTCCCTCCCATCCCTTCCGTCTCTTGCTCCATACTATGTCTCCACCTTAGTCTTTTCTACCTGACCCCACTCTGCCCACCCCCTGTTGTCACCAGCCCCATCCCCCCCCCCCATTCCCTCTTACTCCCCTCCGGCCATTTTCCATAGCTCCCCACCTCTGCTCCTCCCGCCCCTTTCTACGTCCTCCACCCAGATGCTACCCATCACCCCACACCACACACCCCGAGGCTTCTTACACTTATCCTCTCATCCCGTCTCCACCCCTCGCCACTCTAGCCGTGTCTTGCGCTTCTATGCCCACATTATGACCCCACTCCCTTTCTAATCCCCCCGTCCTTTCCGTCCCCCTCGTAGCCGTTCTGGTGGTATTTCCCACTCACCCTCATTCCCTTTCCAATGTCCACTTTCCAAAAGTCCTCACTCGTCGGCCCCCTTTCATCGCTTCCAGCTGCCCATTTGTTGCTTACCCCCCCTCTACCAAGGTTGGCTTGCCCCCTTCTCTTCACAACCCTCCCTCCTGTTTCTTTTCCCTTTCACTCCCCTGGTTCACTAGCCAACCTTCCTTTTCTTGCGACTTCGTTTTCGTTCGTCTTCGTCTTTTCCCTCCCCTTCTTCCCCATCTTCCCGCCACGCCCCTAACTTTTATCTCATCTTCCTCCCTTGATTATTGAGCTTTTCTCCTCTCCGTGTACACTCGTCCTTCCTTATTACCCACCTATCCCCTATATTTCCTAGGTTGACCCCTCTCCCGCTTTTTTACCCCCACGTTTTTTTCCCTCCTCATCCTGCTTCCTCATCATCTCCCCCTCTCAGTTTCCTTTTCCGCTTTCTTTATCACCTTTCCTACGCACCCTTCGCCTTTATTCCTACCTTTCCGATGTTCCGAAGCGGGGAAATACAAGGCATTTAGATTATTATACCAAGCTGTATTGCCGATGTATATCAAAACCATATAACAGTAACTGGCACACGAAATGGAGAATCAATTGCCGAATAAACAAGTACATCCAGTAGAACCAAATTTCGGAAAATCTGGACCACCACGTCCGCATTGTGATGACAAAAACAGATGCAAGGAGTGGAAAAAAAAACCAAGCACTGAGCCAGAACGATGCCAAGATAATCAATGCGTCAGTAGCAACCCAATACATACCTGAAGCGAAACCGATTGGCGCTTTGAAGGACCTATTGAAATAACTCATCGAACGCGCAACAACAAAAATAATATTACTGCCCTTGCAAGCCGGCGACAATTCTTTAGCCGGTTGACAAAACCCGTTTTATTACGCTGCTCTCATAAACGTTATTCTGAATGTTAATCAAGTACTAGTGCATTAGAGTGAGTGGGAAAATTTGATAATTCAAGACAGTTGTTTATTAAAGGCCCTGTAAAAATTAGAAATATCCATATGTGTTGATTTAAAATAATTTAATCGAATTTGTCGTTTTAGTTGTGTGCAGTCAGGCTAAGGTCAAAGTTTAAATAGGGGCCAAAATTTTGAAAAGTTACCAGATGTAGATAATTTGACAGTAATCTGCTGTCAGGTTCTAGGATTAAAATAATTGTATAGGTTGCCTTATCTACGGACAATAGCTTTAATACATGTAGGTAGAAATGATCACCTTACGAGGTTGGGGTCACGATGTGGGTGTAGAATATTGAATGAGCCATAGGCTGTCATATCGTTCGCCTATTAGTATTAACCCTCACCATCCATTGGTACTACACGTCAATTTTCTTACTATGTGGAAAACCTATCGAAGACGAAATAGTGTCTACCGTGTTTTGCCTTATAGCCGTTAAAACCTTCGTCAACAGTAGAGCCAAACTTCATGAGCCATAATATGAAAAACATTTTGTGTGAAAAAATTGCCATAGAGAGAACTTTTGGAAGGGAAATTATTGTGATTCTACAGTATGACCCGGGTCCTGGGTATTTACATAACACTTCATGATTTGTCTCTTGAAACCCATATGTACTACTTTTCTTTAAAAGACATACATATAGTGATTCTCTGCGAAACACAATTTTATGAAGAAATATCAATGTTTATGAAATTCCTATTGACAGGGGTCCATCATAACAAATTAAAAGGTTTATCTATTTCATGGAGAGGCTCTCGCCTTTCTAAAATTCATTTAAAACAGATGTGTCATTTAAGTGAGTTGTAATTGGTGTATTAAAAAATAGCCAAAGATTTCATGTACATGACCCACTTTTACTGTAGCATCATAGGAAGGATTCAGCCAAATCAAAATTGACCAATTCAATGAAGAAAACAATAGACTGATCGATTTTGCATGTGGGGATAACTACGGTAACATTAATTAATCGTAAACATTGATCATTAGTACTTACAGGAAAAATACAGATAAGATCACAACCAGAAACAGAAGCAAGATAAAAAAAAGCTTGAGCGAATGCATATGTACTTCTTAATTTTATAATAAAAAATCAATAAATGGTCCTTAAAGAGGTGGGGTAATCTAGATTATGAGGGATAGCCAATCGCGTCCGTCCCGCGGGAATGACTCAAGTTAAGTCGGTTAATGGGCATACACTGTCAATAGACCGTTTGGACCAACTTGAGATCCCGAAGTGCTCTCCTGGTCACTAGTCGTGTGTGAACTATTTCTAAGGTCTTGAGTGAGAGATATGGTTTCAAACGGAGGCGAGGATTTTTTTAGTTATTATCATATAAACGGAAATTTCTTCTACAATACCCCCAAGTTCATTTGAGGTCGTATATGGAAACAACAATTGCAACTCAGAAGGGTATTCGCGAAATGAAGACATAGAAGAATTAGAGCGGGATCTCCAAGTACAGGGGGCTTTTGGGTATGACGATTCATGTAATTACCACACTAAACTAAACACCAACACCTCTCAATATAAAAACGAATTGTGGTATGTCCTAGTTAAGAGTGATACCCCTGATTATTTTTTCAAACTTTACAAAGAAAGAGCTCAGTGTTATGGGGTGGTTACGCAACAAAATAAGCACCCAAGGGCGACTGACACACGCTCTATTCTAGAGGGGGCGCACGGGCAGCTCAGAAAAAAAGAAATAAATGTGGAAGGAGGGAGCATGAGAATGAGAGGGGAACGAGAGAGAATGTGCCGTTCGGATTATACCCGTAAGATTGTTGGCAAAGAAACATCGATTATTTCGTCACCAACATTCTTCCCGTTTAAATTGTTTTCGGTGAATTACCTTAAAAATCATCGCAATATCAAAAGGCCAAGCTCTCAGCCTTTTTTGCTGGGGTACTTTCTATATTTATTGTAGGCCCATTTGTAAGTCTTCACTCTTTAGAGTACCATTTTAAAAAGCTCTCCTGATACGAGGGTTTCTAAACATTTCCATTTTGTAGGCAACTTATTACGTCTTTCACTCTTTTTAAAAGTACATTTAAAAAAAAAAAGCTGTTCTGAAAAGTAGCATTTTCCTAATATTTCCCTTTTAACTCCAGTCTCCCCATTTAGGGCTTTTCGATTTGCCAAATCAGCAACGTATTGAAGAAAATGTCGCATCCTAGAACTAGTTAAATGAATGCCCGCTCTTCAAATGTAACCGGTATTTGGTTCAAAAATTACCACCCTCTGCTCCGACATTACTAATATATGAGATTTGTTATGACTAACTTTCACATTTTGCTCTAGTGCCATTTGTCTTTCTTTTTCTGTCCTTTCTTTCTACATGTTCTAACATTCTAAATTGAATTACCCTACTATTCGGACCCTTCCCTAGATTCTTTGACAAGAAGAAATTGACGAAGACCGAAACCTCTTCTGTAAGACGATACTAATATCGCAAAACGTGCATTTAACCGACTACTAACTACTTCCAGTAACAATTCACAACTGAATAGGACTATTTTAAGTATTAAACTCCATTCTAAATTAGAAGCGTTTACACCCCAATAAACCACACGAGTTTGAAAATTTCATTTTGTTTTTCCCAACAAAATGACTCCCGAGAAGGAGAATAATCTTTTTAAATAGGACGCAACAATTGCTTTATATCCAGAAAATGTTGGAGTAAAGATTTTTTGAATTGGAGGTGGTGAATAATTCAGAGAGGGGAGCGGAGAGTAAGCCCACTTTTTCTCTTGTGTTAATGTTGACAGGTGCCTAGAACCTTTTTGGGTGGATCAAGTAAGAATTGAATTGCAATCTCCATCAGGGAGTTCAAAGAAGGTCACTTTTGGATCTAGGCATGTAAACATCGTTCTGGACATCTTTAGAGAGCGGAATGTACTTATAAGTCTAGGTATGCGTGGCTAGTGCTAGAGTGCACATTAATCTTATTTCTTTGCTTTTATTAAATTTCAATTCAGAGGAATTAAGTCCTTAGAATTGTAACAAACAATGAGGAGAATCTCTTCAAATACCAAAGATGGCTTTAGAATGCCAATGGTTTTCCATCTTATTCTTACCGGACCTGACTGATATATAAATGTACAGCTATGGTTTTTCGACAGTTTTCACGCTGACGGACAGGGTTCTTTTTCTTAAAGGAATCCTATGGAGAGTAACACAATCTGGGCTATACCCGGATGGTGGAACATTTCGAAGAGCATTCACACCATTTTTAAAATGTCACCTGAAAAGTAATAATTTTATCCCAACGTTTTATATAGACCTGGCCGGAAGTTTTCAATCGGCTATTAATTTCACACTTGCAGGCATGGTAACCACGCGAGGCCTAAAACGAATAGCTACATTTTTTCAACTAACGTGAGTGATCAAGTACCATGTGAAGCACAAGATTTGACGTTTAGCAAATAATCAAATTAAAGAGGCACTGTCACATTTCACAAAATATTAAATGTCTCAATTTGCTCCGCATATGATACCCTAGGCCATTTGAGGAATTAGAGATATATTTTACACATAAAAATAACATACCCAAAACAAGATAGGGACATTTATAAAAAGTAAATAATCCACCAGGTATTTGGAGGCTAAATTAAGTTATCGTAATTAAAAACAAAATAATGTGTCGAGTACATGCATATCATAGATCATACTCATTGATATTAATGGTCAAAGAGGGTGCACGCCGTAGACCCGCATTCAACGATCTTAGGCAAACTTGAAGGGTGAATGGTTAATTGAAAGAGTTGCAAAAATGCCTTTGTTTTCAAAAACCAGGGAAAACCGTATAGACAAAACTGACCCTGATGTACGAAACAATAGTTCGCCATTTAGATCTGTTTTTAAAATTTGAAAATTCTTGAAAGGATTGCCATGTTTGTATAATGTTATTGTTTTTATTTTCTTGTTTTTTTTATGATTTTTCTTCTTATTTTGCTTTGTTTCTTTGGTAGTTTATTTGTTAGTTTGTATTTTTGTTTGTAAGCAAGTTTCTTTATAAGCTAACGAATTTAGCAATGAAGTATTCTGTGTTTAAATTGTTTTTTTTTAACCACATTAATAGTTAGGATCCTCTTATACTATTTGTGTTTGAACGATTTGGAATGTCCAATTCAACGTGTTAACTCTTCAAAGGATATGGGGCTCTAAGCAGTAAAGGAACTATCACCCTACTCACATGTTCAAAAAAGCAGGGTAGTTTATAAAACTCCCCGTGTCTTTATTGCTCGGTTCTATATTATAACTCCTTTTAATGAAAACCGTCTAGAATATTTCTTGCTTTCGAATGCTGAGATATGAAACACGAAGGAGATATGGACTAAAAAAGAAGAGGAAGGAAAATAGACTAGGGCAAAACACGAAAGCGGATATCGAATCAGGCAAGATAGGCCAAAAATTTAAGGGGGAAACAGGCACAGGCAAGAAACTAAGTGGAAATAGGCAAATAATGAGCGAATGTTTTCGTAAGTTAGTAGTAGAACTTTATTCCGGTTAAAAAGTTCAAAGTTTCCTTAGCCAAGGCCGCGGCCGCCGTTTGTATTTTTATGAATATACGAAATTTCAATAGTTAGCTCACTACTTAGCAGAGTGAAAAACACAAAACCCATCAGAGTATACATCCGTGAATTAGTAGCAATGTTTATAAATGCTTGCAGTCAGTGTCTCTGCCTTGTCCGATTAAAGAAACAAAAAATGCAGATATCTCAGTCCCAGAAGCAGAGTATGATTAAATTCAGATATAATTATGTAAAAATAGGCAAAGTCTTTGAGGAAGGATGTTAACAGTCTTACGATATACCGTGTGTCCAAAAAAGAAGAGGCAGACAGAAATAGACATGAACATGTTAATAAGGGAGGGTAATATTGAAATATCAATTTGATGAGGTTGCTAATTATAAGAAAAAATAGTTAATTTTCTGTTGAGTACAACATATCGATTTGATTGGGGATAAGTAAATTATTTGCTTATTAATGATGCTCAGAAAATAGTGGCGCCGGGATTTGGACATGTTACATGCGCGAGCCCCAAATCGAGGATGCTGTTAATATTTTTGATAACATATTATAAAAAGGATTTGGCCATGGGATCAAAGAAAAGATTTTAATTTTGACTAACATATATCGGCGAAGAAAACTTTTTTTCCACCATAAATAATAAGTAATAAATATTATAATTAATCATAATGGGTATGTCAATGTAAAAATGTATTATCATCTCAATTTTTTCCTGGACATAATTGACCAATTGATGTTAATCGCGATACAATGACTCCAGCAAATAATGAAGCTATGATATTCAATAATCCGCACGGTAGGCAGAGAACAAAAAGCATTTCGGATGCCACTTTATTTTTTTATTGGATTAGTGTAGAGCTATTGGTAACTTGCCCCCATGCAGTGAAAATATTCAGGATAACGCCGCCACGATTTTTTTTTTAGATTCGAGCTATTTTTCAATATGAACAAAGACGAAAATACTGTCCTCGTTTACGAATAATTCTTCTACTTTGTTAGTCGTTAAAATAGCCTCTCTACCAAAGATAAGTCCACACTTTCAAAAAAATTGAGCGGAAATGTATGACAGGGTTAAATGTCAAAAAATGTCTTATTTTTTCAGATAAACCTCATTTATTCAGCGGTTTTGGTGCTCAATTCTGTTATGTTTAAAAAAGCTTTTTTAGGGAACTTTTCAGTTTCGTTTTTTTTTTCTGTTTGTTGTTGTTTTTGGTTTTAACACTGGGACGATAAATCTTACGACCGGCAGAATCGATAACCTGCTTATTGGTAAATGACACAATGTGGCTCAATGGTACGTTATAGAGAGACTAGATCATCCTAAAATCATTTCGGTCAAATATACAGTTGGAGTCAAAAATAATAAAATGTTATTTTTGCTCCAAATGTGTGCTGTAGTTTTAAAGCGGGATAAAACAGGCTTTCATTTCAGAAAACGTTTTTTGGTTGTCATTTGGAATTTGGAGGAAGAAGTTACGCATAATTTTGCTGAGAGACTTAAAAATTCCGTTTGGCCGATTTTTACCCAAACAGGATCATGAATCGTTACATAGGGTACGTGGTCTTCAGATGATTGCTTGACCTAACCAAATTATGTTAAACAATAGAAGGTGTAAGAAGGTGGCGAGAATACGAGAGTAAATGAAGGATTATAAAATAATATCCCGGAGATTTTTCACAATAGGAAAAATGCGAAATGAAAAACAACAATGTTCATTTCCCAAATAAGAAAGTCAAATAGTTGGTGTAAGACTCAGTTTACGTGGTTCAGAAAACATTTCATGGTGTTATCCTACAACGACGAACTTGGAGGCCAAAGTGGCTACCATGAGGTTTTGTATTTCACTTGAAAAAAAAAAACCAGGGCGGATATTGAATTTAAGTAGTTTTTATTCCAATATTTCAGAAGAAAACTTAAGCTTTAGAGCTTTCGTTCTTTCGCAAATTATGAAACGCTGAGTTTACTATTTGTGAAAATAATACCTTAAGAGAGTAAAACAAAAATCTCTGAGCAATTCTGATGTTCATGAATGAGACATTGATATGGAGTGCTTTTCAATAACTGAATCTTTATGATTGAACAATGGTAATTTAATTTGTTGAAGATAATTTACTTCTTAATTATGTTACACATTAGACCATTTTATTCAAAAACTGATATGTTTTTATCGAGAAGAAAGAAATTGATCACCATATGAAATTGCATGTGGGCATTGTCTTTGCTAAAGGTGTCTCTTGGTATCTACGTCGGTGTAGTCTCTCCCATTGTATGGCTAAAATCGGCCAAACAGAATTTTAGGTCTCTTCCGCAAAATTGACATAGTTTTCTGAACCCTAAGTCCGAACGACACCAAATAAAAAATCTTCTGATGCCCTGTTTATCCTATAAAACAAACCAAACCCCAAACATTGAGAAAAATAACGTTTAACCTGTCAAGAAAAATCTTTCATGATGTAAGGTTTTATTGGACTCACAACGGTATACTGAATGCGAAGCTTGACTCCAATCATGGGTAGTCTTGGCTTTGTGTGACTCTTCAGACAGGGGCCTATCTGATATTTACAACCGTTTTCGCATGTAAAACTTTGCATCATCCTTTAAAATGATCAAAAATATTTGCTATTCTTTGAAAAATGTCTGGCATTTGATCAATAAAAAGGAATGATCTGAAAACAGCGGCGGCAACCCTTTATCAATTTTTTCTAATGTTGTATCAAGGCCACATGATCATTGTTTAATTTAGGGGGAAATAGAAAATCGGCGTCATAATTTCTGAATGTGATTCGGCATGTATTGTACAGCTAGCATTTTTCCTAACCGCGGATATTCAATCTTAGCTATAAAGGACATTGCCCCTAGACTCGTGGGATTCATTCAATCAAGTAAATAGAATCAAGGCAAAAAAATTTTGAAACCCGTTTTGTGGTGTACTTTTGCGGAGATAAAACAAGTATAAGAGGCCTTAGTTCTGTCTTCCATCTTTGTCAATACAATGTTGTGAAAAATGGCTCTAACACCCAAATCTCGAAAATCCTGACTGCAAGGAAGCAACCTTCATATCTATTTATAATTGTCATCTTTGATTTGTGAAGATTTGTATTTACCATACAGTATCGTATACTCATCTAACCGGCAAAGAAGAACATAACAAGTGTAAAAAGCGAAAAGAAGAAGGAAAAAACCCGTAAGGGAAAAAGTCCTATTTCTTGGTTACATATCAAAAATAAATTTGTATTCGTTAAGGAGCATCCTAAAACATCGATGAAGCCCATGAGAGTATATATCAAAAAATATTGAGATAAAAAAATTAATACTTGGATCGACAGAGGAACGCTAAATTTTTAGAGGTATTGCCTTTTCGACTTAAATTTTCCACAGATGCTGTTAAGAAACGAAAGAAAATGCCTTTAAAAAGTATTATCAAAATTAAATAAAATTTCAAATCTCTCTCTCTCTCTCTTTCTTATCTCTATTACGCGCCCATATTTTCAATTAGGAAAGGATTTCTATCTTTCTCCTGACGAAACTCTGCATCATATTATTCCCAATGCAAGACTTAAAGTTCGAGTAGACGAATTTACAAGTCACATAAATTGAAAAAACTCATACATTAAAACTCCAATGTTGGAGTGTATGACAAGATATTAGATAATACAACATTGGCAGCATTTTGCATGTCATTTAACCACAACAAGAGCACTTTCTTCCATTAATCATTTAACTTTTAAATTGCAATGTGGAGGAAAGAAAAGAAACATCGTGATGATCACATTCTTTGTCTTCAGCTACCTGTCCGTTATACATTGCAAATGGCATATTCGAAGTCCATTTACGACCCATTGACAAATCGAAAAACATCTACTCCAAGACGCTGTCACCGGCACTTGAAATGTTTCCGCTTGTAAGGCCACGTTGTTGATTCTCATGGGATTTTCTCCTGATTTGGCGCCATTTAGGTGCATTATTAAAAGCTATGCCTTGGGAATTTTTGCCAATATCCGTCGAAATTAGATTAGCCCGATGTTTTAACAGAATAAATCACATGGCCGCCCGACATGGGGATATAGGCAGCTTTCAGATCATTTCGTGTAATGTTATGTGGATGTAATAGGTTAGTAGAAAAAAAAAGTTATTCCTACAGAGTAGATAACTGTTTTCATGACATACTTAGGTTATATGATTGGTTCTAATTAGCAATCGGCGAAAGATATTGGTAGGTTAAAGAAGCATGCCCTCTCAAAGAATGTCTATGTAAGCATAAGATAAGAAAAGGGAGCCTCAAAATTTACCTGACGGAAGTTGATTACTTCTACTCTACTCCCAAAACGTTGACATGTGGAAGGGAACAAGGGCAGTATTCGACCCCACGCCGTACCAAAAATAGAAGTTGGTATTAAAACCTATACTCTTGGTACTGAACCTGGGAGTTTACATTTGCGCTCTCTGGCGTCATGACTAGACCTATTAGAAACTACTTATACCTTTCCCAGTTGTTTAGAAAGACATTGGGGAGTTTGCGAAGAACCTAATCGTCCCACGCGAACCCCTATTCTTCACAGTTGTTGAACCATTGACCAAATTGTCTCCTTTATTTTAGAACAATGTAAGGCAGTGGCGACACAATTTTGACAAAAGATATAATCAGGACAAATCCATGAGGGAAATCTTGCCATTATAGGCATACAAAGGTAATGATTTTGTATTGGTATTAGGGACTCTATGTGACATTCGCCATAGAAAGACGCGAGGAAGGAAAACTAGATTTAGGAAAAATCATTTGGAAAATTTCGTATTTAAATTTACCAGAATGTAGTTAGTGGACTAAACTAAATATTCCAAATCAGTGTCAAAAGTGTGTCCTCGGCGATTAATTTTTGTGTATATGGTTTATTCATAATAATGACACTTTAAACAGATTGTGTCTAATTACGGCCTTCTATTTAAATCGTGTCACAGGAGAGTGCTTTTGAATAGACAGACGTATAAGAAACCTGAGTTTGCGTTAGACGTTAATGGTTATTCGAAAAAACTCCCCTAATTAAAATACTTTATACTACCGTTATATAGTTTAATAATAGGGGTAACAAAAAATAATTTAAAGTGAGGCAGGGTTAATATTATGAATAAACCAAACAGACCCAGATCTTAGGGTTAGTATACAAATATGAATGCATATGATGCAATAGTAAAAAAAAAATATATCACGGATAACAAAATTTTGGGTTTTCCATTTCACGAGCGCCAGGCGAGTGAAATGGGGAACATCCAAAAATTTTGCCCAAGTGATTATCTTTTTTAATATTGCACGAAAATGGGCAGTCAGATTTGTTTATATACGATACCTCATTAGATTTTCATCACAGTGCAATAGTACAGGGCCAATGGTTTTAAAATGAAATTGCATGGTTTCTCAATAAATCTTGCGAGAGTTATATAATGAATGATTGAAAGACGTGCAGTCAAAGCGCGGGCACACCAATCATTGCTTATTTCTTTTCAAACGCATCAACTGATTCAATGACCCAATGAATAAATGTAAAATAGATTTGGTCAAGGTACATTGTGGGGATTTGGCGTTGTT